>JAMKCH010052820.1:0-10546 GCA_023653785.1 Ophioderma brevispina
TCTTTTGGGTTGATCGTCCCATTGTCATGCGAATTTGGTTTCCAGTCCTTACTCTTCCCTCAGCATGTAAAACTGGCTCAAGTGTAGAGTTATTTCAATATTATTTTTTCAGTGCTATGATATAATGTAATTATGATAAATAAATTCCAAAATTTACTTCTAAATTTAATACAACTGCTTTAGGTTGAAAATGGATGAGTTTGGAATTAGAACCTGGGTTAGTATTAGGACTATAAACAGAGAAGAGCATATTTGAGAATATTTGTGTCAAATTAAAAAGAAACAATCTGGAATAGGATGTGAGCCATATGTCATTTTACATTTTCTAAAATGTGTCAGGTTGCAATAAATTGGGTAACTTATAACATTTGACTTCCCTATGTTTTGATCAAGATGGAACTGGAAAAACAGAAGATAAGACATCGAGATGACCAAGGCCTTTTAGTATCAGAAAATGAGGAGCTTACTGGCAAAATTGAAGAACTCAAAAATGAAATGGTAAGTATAGGGTGTAAGTGTCATCTAGAATAAAATAGCATGCACCCATTGAAGCTGCTCTTTGAGCAAAAATTTCATCAACAGCAGAACAAGAAGTGACTGTGGCGAGGTTTGCCATATTTACAGGGACATCATAAGGCCTAACGGTCAAAGACTCTGAACCATCGGCAGGGTAAAAGATTGATTGAGCGGCCCTGGTTTGAGTTCCAAGAGTTTATTTCTTGGTAATACTCAAATAGTTCCTATACGGTCTGAAATTTGTAATCACACAGCATTGTAGTGTGATTATGGAATTTCTCCTCGCTCATACCCTAACCCATTGCATAGAAAGTGGATGTATATGCAATAGGTGAACATTCCTGAGCACGTAAAAAGTTGCAGAACTTATCATAAAGAGTAGGGGATTATTCCGGGTCTGCCACCTGCACGTATCACTCTAGGCAACCCATGTAGGCCAGCATGGAAGGGTAGGCCATAATCCAGCTTGGAAGCGTGTTGAGGCGTTGTCCTACATTGGACAGACATAGATTATGATTGATTGATTGATTTTAAGGTGGCAGAACCAGTGGCGGAAATATTCAGCAATTTTTCTTCAGGGAGATTCATTCATGACTATAGCACAGCCCCCTGAACAAAAGAAATTCCTGAATATTTCTGCCACTGGGCAGCGCTTAGGTCAAACCTTGAGATACTCAAATAAAGGGGAAGACTCCCTAGCTGAAAAGATAATGCAATTACATGAGCATTTAATTTATCGGGTCACATAGGTTAAGGTGATGTCGCTTTTGCACAATTCTTTTGCATGCATATCATATATGCGCTCTTACAATTGCTGCGGTGGTTTCTCACAATGCACACAACACATCTTATGTAGCTACTGATCCATGTTGTAACATGATGGTAAATTTACTTGTGAACGTTTCAGGAACAGCTGTTCCTTTCATCAGCACTGAGATGAGACTGGTGGATATCCAAGTTTGGTTGATGAAATTTCAGCCTGGAGTTACCAATTGCTTCTCCAATCCCTGAGGATTTTTTCTCCAACAGCTCATCAAAAATTTGTGTAAGAAAATTGGCCCTCGTCGCGAATCATGATGGCATTCCCCCTGCTTAGGGATTTCAGCGGCCTCCTGATCCAGCGTTTAATTTGTCTCCTCATATTTTTAGCTGTAAAAATCAGCAAAATGCCATTCCAAGATTCTTGCTATATAGGCCTACAAAATCAAAATTTTATTTCATTCCCCCTCTATTGTTCATTCCTCCATAGAACGATGTGTAAAAAACTAGATTTTTTCTAAGAAAATCATATATGCCCACAATGAAATTTCATAAAATTTGCTATAAATGTAGCTAGTGGAATAACTATCCAAATCCAATTGTCAAACTGTCGCTAGTGATATTTTTTGTTTCATTCTAAATGTAATATTTTAAAGGGATAAGCAGGATAATGTGATATGATAAAAATAATGTGAACTGCATCTTTCTAGCTTTATAAATCAAAGATAACGTATGTACAATTCCATATAACTATTTAATGTAGGAACAAAAACCCAAAAGTGAAGACTGAAGTATTTGGGAATTTTTTGTCATACTGTCTCCCAAAAATAACACAACACATTGATGACCTCCAAAATCTGCACTAAACAGCTGATTGTGGTTTATACCATTACAGAATAAACTAGCCATGGCGGTAGACATGGCGACAAGACGGGACCTGGAATAATCACTCTGAATGACCTTTGACCCCTGCCTAATGCCCTCCTTTGGCGGGTTTCGGGGTTAAGAATTGGCCCATGTGTTCCCCTGCATGTCGTAAAAGGCGACTAAAAAGGGCAACTCGTCTGTTATTTTGAACAGAACGGTGTTTTTAAATTTAGGATATATTATACAATGTTAATGCTTAGACTGTGTAATCGTATTATTAAGATGTTCTGTGGTATTACTCGTTTTAAGTACATGTAGGCTTAAAATCAATTAACATGAAAAACAAACAATTTATCAATTACATTGTACATATTAAGACCAACCTATTTTATTTTTTTTGTAATAGTAAATATTAGCATGTATTATGGTTTCTACTGTATTGTTGATTAATTTAAAATCTATTCATTTTGTGCATAATGCCCAAGTGTATTGGAGCATTTATAAAATGTACCTGTAGGAGACACTCTATTTGGTCTGTAACGGGGATCTCATGTTTGCATGTTATGATGTGATTGTCGATTATCTGTATTTGAAGTTGAAGTTTTTTCTTGGTCTGGATGAGTGATGAACCTTTGTCATCATGTCTTGATGTGTATAGTTATAAATTTTATCATATAATCTTTTGAACTTGTTTTTTATTGAGGCATGTTTCCTAAGTGTATCTTTGCAATTAGTTTATCTTGTTTATACAGGATGGTGATGCTCTGGTTCATCACTGTAGGATGTGTATCTTTTTAATTGTTAATTGTAATTTGAATTGAAATGAAGTTTAATATTGCATTGTTTTTTATCTTTATGTTAAACAATGACAAATGTAAGGACACGATATAACACATTTGTGTTGAGTTGTCGTTACACTTTAATACTCACTCACTCCCATGCCTAATGACTTGACCAATGAGTCACAGATAAAATATATTTTAAAATTTTTATTATGTGTTACAAGGTACAAGCTCATTTATTATTTTGTTTCAACTCAATCCAAGAATGTCAGGGATTGACCTTTACCCCTATAATGTGACTCCTGGTCACGGATGGGGTCAACTGTACTTGTTTTGTATTTACGATATCTCAAGGATTATTCCTGACACATTTCAGCTCATCGGGAGCTTGTTTGTAATTTTTTACTGCTTTGACCTTGAACTTTGACCTTGGGGTCAGACCTCTCATACAGCTCTCCTACTATTAATGTTATATCAATGTAAGCAATAATGGGCTTTATACTGACTCTATAGGCTGAGAAGAGCCATTTGGTCTTATTTTAGATTTTGACACATTTCAACCATTTGACCCCCTTAATGACCTTTGACCCCGATATAAAAAAAAACCTCATATACACAGCCAAAATGCCTTGTTCCGTTCAAAAAAAAATTCTGCCTTTGCCTAGTTTCTGGCGATATAAAATTCCTTGAATATATTTAGCTTAAAAAAAAAACCGGAAGTAACTTGTAAATGACCTGACCCCAAAATGAAAAATACCTTGCATACATTGGCTAACTACATGCATATCTGAAGGTTGTGGTTACTCTGTATGTTTACATTGGGAGATAAAGAAAATTGAACGTTTTTTATGACCTTTGACTCCTTATTCCCTGAACAACCCTATAAATTATGTAGCATGGGTCAGTGGTTCCTGTAAAAAGGTTTAGTTGATCTCAGCATAATCCTGTAGAAAAGATATTTTTGGGCCAATTAATGGCATATTTGGCATTCAGCACCGGAATATTGACCCCCTTAATACCTTTGATTCCTTATCCCTGAACTCCCCTACATGAAACATGGGTCAATGGTTCCTCTGAAGAGTTTAGTTTAATATCGGCATAATCCTGTAGAAGAAGATATTTTGGCAATTAAATTACATATTTGATGCCTATGGCCATGTCAAAGGTCCTACAGGGTCAAAGTCCATATGAGATGAATTTCGAGCAGCGGTCATTTTGGTATAAGTCCCTGGTCAGAATACGTCACACCATGACTGAACTAGACTCAAATGTTTGCCAGAGAAGAAATAAAGACGCATCAATAGTCAATTTCCCCTTAAAACATTTTGAATTGCTTTGCATTGCAACAAGGACACCAGGGATGTTATTAATTGTAAGGACAAGGCCTTCTGACCCAAGACCTATATCCTGCCAAAGTTTCAATAAAATTGGACAACTCATTTTTTGACTTTGGTCGCAACCTTGCTAAATATTTATGGCCCTTGCTCTTAATGACCTTTGCGTCTTATTCCTGAACACCCCTATCTGGCATGGGTTCAGTGGTTCCTGTAAAAAGGTTTAGTTGATATCAGCATAATCCTGTAGAAGAAGATATTTTTGCCAATTAATTGCATAATTTGGCATTCAGTACCGGAATGACCCCCTTAATGACCTTATGACTCCTTATCCATCCCTGACACCCTACATAAACAACATGGGTCATGGTTTCCTCGAAGAAGGTTGATATCGGCATAATCCTGAGAAGAAGATATGTTTGGCAAATAACTTACCATATTTGATGCCTATGGCCAGGTCAAAGGTCAGACAGGGGTCAAAGTCATATGACAACTGAATTTGACGAAGCAGGGTCATTTGGTATAAGTCTGCAGGTCACAATATGTCAAACCTGATGCGCTGACGCAAATTGCAGAAAAAGAAAGAAAGAACGATCATAGTACAATGTCTCCCCTTAACATTTGAATGGGTTTGCCATGGCAACAAGGACAACAGGGATGTTAATAATGGTAGGACAAGCCTTCTGCCCCCCAAGACCTAATCATGCCAAGTTTCAATTAAAATTGGACGGAACCTTATTTTTGACACACCCCACACTTGACGTTCCGCACCTTGCTAACTATTTATGGACCCTGTCTTAATGACTTTGACTCCTTATTCCTGAACACCCTTTATGTAGAATGGGTCAGTGGTTCCGTAAAAAAAAGGTTTTAGTTGATATCGCATAATTCCTGTAGGAAGAAAGAAGTATTTTTGCCAATTTAAATGGAATGTAATTTGGCATTTCAGCACGGAATGACCCCCTTAATGACCTTGACTCACTTATCCTGAACAACCCTACATGAAACATGGGTCAATGGTTTCCTCTGAAGAAGTAATATCAGGCATAATCTGTAGAAGAAGATATTTTAGGCAATTAAATTACATATTGTGCCTATGGACAGGGCCAAGGTCAGACAGGGGTCAAGTCCTATCAATGGAATTTGACGTACGCAGCGGTAATTGGTATAAGTTGGTCGAATACGTCAAACCATGAATGAGCTAGACGCAATGTGCCAGAGAAAGAAAGAAAGAACGCATCAAAAAGAACAAGACGGCTGACTGCCGTCTTGTAACAAAGATCAATCAATATTTGTGTTTGAGGTCAAAGGTACAGGGAATGCGTGCACAATGTTAAGCTTAGAAATATGGGATTGTTCACACTGGAAAGGCTTTTCATTCCTCAAGTTGTAATTTTGTGATAAGCACATATAGAAAATTACAGAATCAGTACTTGCATTTTATGACAAGATTCCAAAGCAAACCACATGCAGGTTATGTTAGCACATCTATGCCAGTTCAGAAAAATTACCAAAAAATACAAATTTTGATGATTTTTTTGATGTTTAGAAATAATCAAATGCTGCTTATCCCTTAAACACTGTCTCTTTAAGTAATGGGGGGTTTCTTGTCATATTTCAGAGGGTGAATGAGGAGCTCTAAGCCCATGCCACAATGACTACAAATGCATCAACTGGCTGCTGTCAGAACTGAAAAATGCATGTTACCCACAGTGTGGAAGGAGAAACATGCCAAGGATCAATTAAAGCTGAGGTATTTGATAACAAACAAGTGATCCACCAAAGGATAACAAAGATTTAAAAAAAATGTTTAATGAATAGCTAGCTTAACCAAAATGAGGACATTGTGGAAACCAAAATTAGTCTAAGTTACAATTGGTAGCTTAACCTATTAACTCGGAGCTAGGCAGACATTTGCAATACAGTCTCAAGTACAAAAAGGTTTGAGTGTTTAATATGTTGACCAGCCTGAAAGGGACCCCTGAATGGATTTTTAAGTGCTGCAAATGGTGCCTTAAGGAGAGGGGGGGTTCAAGACAAAGTTGGAAAGGGGTCAAATTTTTAAATTGATCCAATCATGGTTTGAAAATTACACGTTTATTGTCTAACCATAAGGATTAAGAAAAGGTATAGTAGTCTAGCAGATTATATGGGTTCCCATTGCCCCCCCCTAAAACTAAAATCAAACCATGATTTAAGAGATCCTACCGGACATCTACTTAAAGAATTTTTGATGTAACCAAAATCAAATATGGGTCCCACGGATCGTGTGGCGGCCATCTGGATTAGGAGGGATTAATCACACAAAGGGTTCCAATTTAGGAAAAGTATCCAAATGATTCGTCTAATCATAAGGAGTATCAGAAAATATAAAGTTGACATATCTGCGATGTACACTTACAGAGATATGGCTGAAAATGTGATAAGGTCATTGACCTACAAGGGTCAAAAATGTAAAAAATTCAAAATTTTCAAACTGCTTCAATTGACCATATTTGGTGTCAAATTGTGGGATGAGCATGAGCAAGCTGGAAATGTACAGTTTCCATGATTTTAGATCTTCCCATTTTGGTTCATCGGTTAGTAAAGAGAGGATTAGTCCCTTATTCCCTACCAACAATACAAATTGATAAAAGGTAACTTGACCCCTAATTTTACCACCTAACTAAACATCCTAAATAGTGCAAACTATACTTTTCTGAAATTGACTGAAATTTTTATTGATTTTTGCTGTTTTTAGACTATAACTCTGAAACTTTAGGCTGTAAGTAGTACAAACGATACCTTTTCTGAATCCTTAGGGTTAGACACAAAATGTGGTGTACTTTTCAACATGATTGAGTCAATTTAAAAATTTGACCCTGTACAATCATTATCATGGCCCCCCTCTCTTAAGGCAGCACTAATGAATCACGTTTCAGGGGTTCCTGTTAGGCTGTCAACATATTCAATCACTCAAACCTTTTGTACTTGAGATGTGTTACAAATGTCTGCTAGCTCCCAGGCTATATGGCCATTGTCAACAAGGGAAGTGTTTTTTTTTTTGTCATGAAGATCAAGTCACTGAGTGTTGAGATGAATTGTCCCATAGAGATGGATTAATAAATGGCTAGAGGTCTTCTGGCCCTCTAGATTCAACGGGCTCACTGGCGGATGCTTAAATGTTACCGCCCAAGCCCATCACACATAAACCTTACAGCATGGGAAAAATGCACTTTGTCGTTTATTTCGCCAGGCGACCCTCTGTTATAAAATCATCCTTATACATCCAAGAACATCGTCAGGCATGTGGTTTGTGCAGAAAGTTTATCGTCGCAAAGATCGGGCACAATGTTTTTTGCAGATTTTCAAAATGGCTTTCAAAATAGCGTGGGTTATAGTATGTTCGTAGTTGCTATGGCGAGTGTGACTTTTTTCACAGAGTAGTAGTGTGCAGTTCTAATTGTTTTATCAATATGGAACTTTGACCTCAGTAGGTGCAAAAATAGCGTCCACCCACTCGCTCGTTTGTATTATTGGTAATCAGCGAAAATAAGCGTGTTGCCCATTCTAAAGAATTAACCGGGAACAGTCCAGAGGCCTTGGATTGTCCTGGGTTGCCTGCAGGCTGCACGCTGGGAAGCCCTGGTGTAGACACTGTGTGGTGTATTGTATAATTTCTTCATAAACGACATACAGTAGCTGCAGGGGTACTGTGTTTATACTGGTGACATCAGTGTACCAGTCAGTCACCCAGAAGGCATATTCTACATGATAGGTACTGCTTACAAATACCATGTACCCAGTGACTTCTATACTGTAGAATGCTTTAGGTGTAGGTCCTGCATCAATATTGGTTCAGGGTACCCTTTGAGTAGAGTTTAGAGACAAGTGAGATAGTACAGCTTGTTACATCTTTAGCAAAAATCTGCAAGGCTGTGTTGTTATCAATTCAACAACTTACCGTGTCCCCTTGTACAGGAGCATACCGTTGTTGATTCCTTATCAACCCACAGTTGATATGTAAATTAGTGTGTCACGCCCGGCGCAGTGTGCGTGGAAGTGCGTTTACGTTGTACGCTTAAGTCAACGCACTGTGCGTCATGTTTAGAACTCTGAGTACGTGCAAGGGCACCAGGTGCAAACTGCAAAGCAACAAGCATGCCCAAAACTACCGTTTTGCTTTAGATTTTGCTAAAAGAGGCCTATATTAGCTTAATATATTTACGAGGAAAGATTTTATTCTGTCGAACTGGGAAGTTGTGGTATTGTAGTGAGAATAATTACGTTCTTCTATACACGATATTAATAAGTTTTACAGAGTGGTTCATCACAAATCAACAACTCTGCATCTGATGCGTTCGCGTATTACTATCCCGCTCGGGCGGCTGAAGCCCCCTTGCGGGTTAACAATACATGCGGACGCATGGATGCATCGTTGTTGATTTGTGATGAACCACTCTGTAACATGTTTGAATCCCTCAATCAACCATAGTATCTATTCACCATGTAAATGTTGTCAAGCATCAGGAGACAATGCAACTCTTGAAAAGAAGTAAACAATCATCTTTCAATGATTGTGGGAAAAAAAAGTAAAATACCACTTATGACATTATACCTTTAAATGATTACAAAATCTTGTGATGACAGATCTTATCTGATTATTACAGCTGGACTCTGTGCAGAAGAGGTTAGACACTACCAACAAGGAACTTGAGAAAGCAGAGAAAGCCAGATCAGAACTTGAACAGTAAGTTATCTTTAATTCCCCAAGATTGGGTCTGAATTTGATATCATATAATATCAGTTACCTTTTTAAAGCCCTTTCAATAGCATTGTATTATAAACCTGTAGTCTTTGATACAAACATTTAAACTGAACATGGGGGGTGACAACCCCCCCTTGAGAATTTGTTATAAAGCACCCAATGCATAAGATTTTGATACCAGTTGATAGGTATGGTCCTCCTCTTCCCATTGATACCAAAAAAGTACCAACATACCTAGTATGGTATCACAATGATGGCATAAAGTCCATAGAAAATAGGCGAAAATCCAATTTTGCGCTAAAATGGTAGGAATATCGGATTTCCATGCGGTTTTAGCTCTAAATGATGGCAATTGACTAGTTTACATAAACATGGAGTTTTAGAGCCATACTGTGCATAAAATGTACAAAAATATCCATAGGTGGCAACCACCCCCCCACCTTCGACTTTGCGGAATACCCTAACCCCGGTGTAGGTGCTACCTTTATGTTTTTACAAATTTTTTCGCTAAAAAAAGATTACAAGAAGCTTTTTACGAAAGCTTTTGGAATTTAGTGCACGGAGCAAGTCACTAGGAGGTCTGGTAAACCACCCCCCTCGTAAGATGAGGGTTAAGTCATCCTAATACATGGCAGCACATAGATGTATCACATGGCAACTGTTGCACTTACAATATTCTTGCACTCACATGACCAAATAAAAGAGAAGGTGCCAAATGCACATTTAAAGGATAGCTAGTCTAATCCAAAAAAGAGGTCAGACAGAGCAGCCATTATTAACAGACATACGTTTGATACAAGATGGTATTAATTATCAGATGGTGCTTAGGCTATTTAACTAACCTATAGACAAACCTAATGGTCCATGTTCTGTCATTACCAGCTGTTGTATTACACATGTGCAGCCCTGCAGTACACACAGTCATTTGTTGTTAAGTCCAGAATCCTTTGGTACAGAGTACTCTACTGCATGAGTTATGTGTGCAGGTGTGCAGCAAGGATTCTCATGCCAATAATACTCATTTAACATGGTATATTTTTGTCATAGCACATTGCAGAGGGAATGTGATGAATGGAACAGGGCTAGAGATCGTCTTGAACACCAGAATGCATCCACGAAAGAAACATCACAGGTATTTCTTTGCTATTTTTGACATTTTATGAATTATGTTAATTTATTGGAATTTTTTCAGTTGTCTTATATTTTTTTAGCAAATGATTGAACATTTGTGTAGCATATTGTTTGTAAATGCTTTAGGTAGAGGAAAAAGGTATTGTTTATTTAGATCCAGTTCATATCGCTGACAGTGTTTGTCGTAATCCTTTGGACATGACATACGCGCACGTATCTCTTTGCGTGAACTGCGCTTGCATCCAATCCACCGGTGTCGAGCACGGGTCGAGGTAAAGGGTTAAGGTCAGTTTGCAGTAGATTGTAGCCAGAATCTAGATCTGAAGGTTAGTGGTTCAAATCCTTTTCAAGCCGTTGTTATATTTGATCATCCTTTAAAGAAACAACTACATAAATTGCCACAATAACAC
>JAMKCH010052824.1:0-12162 GCA_023653785.1 Ophioderma brevispina
TGGCAAAATCGATTGAAAAAGAATTGCTGTGACTATACATCTACGACGTTTTGTATAACGTTGATTCAGCGAATTCCCGAGAGGTTTGAGCAGAAATCTTTCATCTGAAGGCAGCTAAAAACAAGGGACCTTACAGAGAAGAAGAAAAATGAATTGAAAATGATTCTTTCTTGACAAAGGATCGGTCAAAAACAAAGTGGGATTTCATGTGTGATGTGTGAGTTTTTGTTTGGAACTAGTACTATGAGGGGGGGGAATTTTTTTTGCTGGACAAATATAAGCCATGTTTGTGACCCACATTAGCAACAAGCATACGCCGAAATGATTGGCATCCTTTGAGGGTTGTTTTTGTGTAAAAATGTTGGAAACCCCAAACCACGTTTTTCAGCAGTCCATCGGTACTGGGGGGGAGGGGGGAAGGGCAAGGATTGGTTTCATACAGTGGGGGCAGCCAATATTTTACAATGGGTGTGGTTGCTAATGATGAGGGGAAACAGCACCGAATTATCGTTGGTGTGTTTGTGTCAAATAATTTTGGCCCTGATTTAACTTAAGATCTGCATGAATTCAGCAGATTTTGTGACCATAAGGTCTGATGTCAATGAATCATGGATTCAGTTATGCACGGTTTTCCTTCCACACCTCATTACCAAAAACTGTAACATATTTCTCAATATTTTAAAATGCAATGATATAAATTTAAAAATATAAAAGCGCGTCTCCTACTAAATTGTGCATTTTATATTGGTATTTGGCATATTTATTATAATAGTCACTAAGGGATTATTGCAAAACTGTCATGTATTTTGACAAAGATGAAGTTTTATGTTACTAATCTCAACCAAGCAACGATTTAAAACGGTTCGTACCTGACATATTTAACACTAAGTGCTAAAAGGGGGGGTCCAGAGTACCCAACATTTGCTTTTTTTTGCGATTTCGCGGTTACGCAATCAATTTTTCAAGGAGTTTTTGATATTGTCTGATTTTGAAACGCTTTCTCCTGATATAAAAAAAAATTTCAATCCGCCCACGGCGTCAATTAGAATAATAGGTGGGGTCCCTAGGGAACCCCCCCCCCACTTGGGGCACTAACGGAGTGACAAAAATCAAATATTTTTATATTAAAAAATTAAAGTAAATTAAATCTTGGGATGATTTGCTTAGATATATACCTTAGTAGGCAATTAATTAATAATTAATAATACTTAAATAAAATAAACTTTTATATGCTGATACCATCATTAATTTGTCATGAAGTGCTCTTAACTGTGTAGTCTATGGGAAAAAATAAGGTGAGTTTGAAAGTTTCTGAGAAAATACAAGATGGTATAAATTGGTTATATTTTGCAAGGATTATTGTAATTGGTTATTCTAGAGTAGATATAATGATTATTTTGGTTCAAAACCTTATTATTGGAGTTGCTGAGGATGGAAAATGTGCGAACCACTCCTTGTCGGAGAGTGATAATTTCAATTGACCATAGGTCAAGGTCAAAGTTCAAATTTTCAATTTTTGTGTGGGTAGGTGGTTTTTACGTGACCCCCACTTACTTGTGTTAGTGTCAGAATCAAACTCCCATGGGAAAGTGGTTATCTGGGTTGGGTCCCTAGGAACCCACCCACCCCCCCCTTGGGCACTACTAACGGAAGTCTTTTAGCTTGGGCACTTAAGTGTTAAATTCTGAACACACACACAACGAAAGATGAGTATGTCTTAGACCGTTAAGTTGGGGGTTACCCCACACACAATCTGTAACCAAGTTTTCTAAAACAAAAAATTGTATGAAGAAGATTCCAAAATTCATGAGTGTCATTTTAAGAATGTGTTGATGTATTCTGGGGAAGGCTTATACACGGGTTCAAAATATAAACAATGGTCAAAATGTTTTTATTAAGTATACCATCATGATCAGTACCTTTCAAGGATTTCAGAAGACATAGTTTGCCCTATCTGAGGATTATGATAGTTCAAGAGTTATAAGGCCAAACAGGTTCAAGGTGACACTGTGGGCAAAAATTTCAGAATTAACATTGTTTTAAGCGGCACTGGCACCCATTTTCACAAAGTATGAAAATTTTCAATTTATTTGTTACTCTTCAAAGTATAGTCGAGGCCATTGGAGAACAGAGATATATTTTACAATAAAAATAACATTACCAAAACAGATAGGGACATTGATATGAGGGATAAAGACATCCAGTAATTTGTAGGCCAACTTTTAAAGTGTTCAATAACTTTAATCAACAAATGGTATATTACATGAACATTCGTGATCGTACTCATTGATATTAAAAACAACAAAGGGTTCAAGATCGATCAACAGATTTATCTGAGAGGATCTTCTTCCAAACAATGGAGTTTAGATCCTGCCTGAGGCCATCAGATGCCAGTGGTGGTGAGGTCCACAGATTGGGGGGTTGACCTGGTGGTTAAATAAACATAGCTCGTAGTTCGCCTCCGGTCCCAATTTCGGTTCTTTCCTTGATTCCGGAAGTGCCCGAAAAATGCTGCGACTGTCTTCGCTCGATGCGGAAAATTTTCCTTGCAAAATTCTAAATTTTGTTGCAAAATCATGAAATATTTGAAAAAACTCGCTTATTTGCGGGGGCAAAACTATAATATTCTTTGCAAAATGTAATATATTTTCGCAAAAGTAGTAAATAATTATTGCCAAACTATACATAGCTTTGGGGCAACTAATAAAATATTCTTGCAAAACTATAAAATAAATTGTGCAAAGCTGTAAATGTTCTGGCAACGATTGGCATATTTTTTTGCAAATTAGTGTTTTGCAAACGTTAATGTTTTTGCAAACTCTGAAATATTTTGCAAAACTCTTGAAATATGTTTGCAAACTCTGAAATTTTTGCAAAACTTGAAATATTTTTTGCAAAACTCTGAATATTTTGCAAACCTCTAAAATATGTTGCAAAACTATACATATTTTTGCAAAACTATAAATTTTGTTGTCAAATATTTTTTCCGAAAACTACATTTTTTTTGCAAAAGTAGAAATACATGCGCAAATTAAAAGAAATTTTTCATGCAAAATTGGCGTCCGGTGGACCACACCGTATGAAACAACATAAATTATTATACATTTTCTTGTTTACTATGACCCACTGAACGACTTAAAGGCTCAACAGCGATAATGTGAGAGGAACGAACAAATGTGAATGCATTTTTAACTTATAACTTTATCAGGTTAGTGTGTACAATTCCATATAACTGCTTAATGTAGAAACCACCTCAAATAGTGAAAAAAAGTATTTGAGGAATTTTTCATACCGTCTAGTCTCCCCGTAAATAGACATACATCGCAAATCTCACTAAACAGCTGAATGTGGTTTACAACAGTACAGGATAAACAAAGATCAATAATGTTTGTGTTTGAGGTCAAACTGTATTGATCATGGTGCACAATATCACGCTGAAAATCTGTGATATTAACCGAGAAAGGCGTTTTTGATCTCAAGTCGGAATTTTGATACGCACGTATAGAAATTACAGAATCAGATAAAAAGTACTGCCTTGTATTTAATACACGGGTTTCAAGCCATCCACTTGCAGGTTATGTTCACATATCCATGCCAGTAGACCGCAGCCTTACTTTCAACCAACACACCAAGGCAGTCGCTGCCAAGACGCAGTCTCGTGTCAACCTCCTCAGAAGGCTCGCAGGAACTGGATGGAGTGCATCTTTCGACACCTTACATACATCAACTGTTGCCTTGGCATACTCTACTGCTGAATACGCTGCACCAGTATGGAGTCACAGTGTACATTCACACAAGATTGATGTCGTTCTGAATGATGCAATGAGACTTGTTAGTGGTTGCCTTTTGGCGACGCCTGTAGAATATCTTCCAATTCTGTCTGGCATAGCTCCTGCAAACCTTAGGAGGAACCTTCAGACGATCAAGCTCGCCAAGAAATATGATGAACCTGGTAGCCTAATCCCCCCACCAACACCCTTTGAGGATCAGAGAATTCCACGGACTCACTTTGCTACCCAATCCATGACACTGCAGTCACAGTATCCATATCGATCATCCTGGATCAATGACAGATGGTATGAGCTATGGCCATCCTCTACTTTGAACCTAAAGCAGTTTGTGGACAGCCCATCTAGCAAGCCCAAAGGCTGTGACCTTGATAGGAAAGCATGGGTCAACCTCAACAGACTCAGAACTGGCGTTGGTCGCACAAAGAACTTCCTTCACAAGATCGGAGTAGAACTTTCACCAAACAGCGATTGTGGAGAGCCACAAACCATTAGCCACATCATAGATGACTGTGAGGTCTACAAGTCCCCAAGATGAATCCCAGGCCTGATCAACCTGGATGATGAAACTAT
Organism: Ophioderma brevispina; assembly: GCA_023653785.1. Lineage (NCBI taxonomy): Eukaryota > Metazoa > Echinodermata > Ophiuroidea > Amphilepidida > Ophiodermatidae > Ophioderma > Ophioderma brevispina. The sequence continues at coordinate 4,362 of JAMKCH010052824.1, forward strand.
CAGCTGGTTAAAGACGGATCTTCCACTGTGATTTTGGACTTGCACGAACGAACGAACGAACATGCCAGTAACAAAAATATAAAAATATGAATTTTAATGATTTTTCGATGTTTCGGATTAGCAAATCGCTGCTAATCCCTTTAAAACAAGTTTCAACAAAATCGGACCATTTTGTAAATGATAACCTTAAACTGTCTTGAGCCTATTGTGCTAAACAATAGGTCGTAGATTTGAAATATGTCGCCAATGCCAATGTAAATAATTTCAAGTTGAATCTCATATTTGTCTTTGTCTTTTTGGTCTGTTTATTTTTCAGTAATCTGACCATGGCTTCGATGAGTTTACCGGTGGAAATAGTACTAGTGATAATAACGATCTTTTTAGGACTGATTTTACTGTGCTATTTAAGGTACAAATGTTGGTTACGGACACAGAATAACACTAGACGTTTAGATAATGTGAGTGATCCCCAACAGCAACGGCAATCACCTGAAAGTAGGCAGGTCTGGACAATATATGGCAACATTCTTTCTTCTGAGAGGGACTTACAAGACCTACCGCCATCTTATGACTCTGTCGTGAAATCAAGGGATTCACCTACAGGAATTGATAACTTACAGTATGTTCATGATGAATCTGACCCTACTCATCTAACTTCTCCCATTTCAATAAAAACAACACCATCGCCTCGTTCCTATGACCTTTCTGCTTCTGTTTGAGCATCTGCTTTTGGTTCTCCTAGCGATAATCTAAGTGACACTGAAGAAAGCAATACTCATGTTGGATAATTTTGCCTTCTGGTACTTTGGCGGAGAATTTTCTAACGTACCATGATTGTAATAGCAACCATGATAACTCAAAAGTATAAATCCTAATTGAAAATGTTTGAATTTCGAACTATCGTCGTTGGGCGGGAAAACCTCCTATGTGCATTTCACCTTTGAAATCAAAAACTGCTCTCTGTAAAGTGGGGCCCACTTTCAAAACATCCTACGGGCATTTACTGCTAACATCAATACGCTTCATTCGTTCACTCTGAAGTCAAATGTATTTAAACTAAAGCAATTATTTTTTTTATAAAAGACTTAATCATATCAGAATGTCTATTAAGCATTATGATTTTTTTTTTGCTGCAGACAGTTCTTATGACAAATCTAATTTTACACGTACAAGGTTTTGATTCTAACGTCAAATATCCGTGCGCGCCCACTGACATCACGTGACTCGTGACATAAAAAGGAGACCCAAATAAAGACTGGGGTATTATATTTTCACTAATTACTCACTTTCGCAAGCTTCTATCGTAAGACATCAAGAGTTTATCTCGTATAACCCTCCCGGGAGCCACTTGTATTCAAAGGTGGATATGATGCGTGAACATTGACTTTCAAAATGCACCCTAAACACTTATTTTCACCGACTAAAAACAAGCTTAAACATACCCTAAACAAGTATTTTTATCTGTTTATGATAGGCCTACCTTCAACAAGTACGCAGTGCATTGAATCGAAAATATACCCTTTATTTTCTTGCTTTGCTTTACTTCCCAAGTTCCGATTACAATATTTTGTGTGATGTTGATCACTGTTTAATGAGATATAACATGCATGACAATTTCAGGGTTAAGAAAAACATCCCCCTTTTTTCCATATTTTGCTGTTTTTGACATCCTAAACGATGTACGCGCGTACATCGCCTGTTGGAAAAAAGACACCCTTTTTACGCGTTTTCTTGTTCACGCATCATATCCACCTTTGAATACAAGTGCCCCCCGGATAACCCTGTCGTTAAACCTGTCATTTCTTTTCACGCATACGCTGCCGATATTCAGCTGTATGTTGATTTAAATCCTAAAGTTACGGTATCCTAAAGTGATATCTGATATGTGAAGATGCCCCGCCAAGTCAGTAGGAACGCCAGTGGCATTACTTCCGGTATCTTTTTTACAGGACGTGACCCCCGATATGACGTCACAACATTTTAAATCCAAGCGCTCAGATTTGCGAATGCGAGTACTCTAAGAAAAATTTAAATATCGAAATGATATTAAATTTTCGGTTCAATTATGTAACTTACCACGCATATAAGATACTAAACTTTGATTTCCAGTAGAAATTGGTAGAAATATGTGCATTTCGTGCGAGAAAATTAAAGCTAAACACGCCGAAAATACGTACCAAAATGGGCGAAAGTCAGAGTCACGAACGACAAAAAAGAACATATTTAGGCCCATGAAAATTCGCCATCAACGAAAAATGCTACAGAGTTAGATCTTGATGTACATTAGTTTGTCTGAAAAAAATCGTGAATTATGGCCTGTTAAGACGGCCATTCGCATGTTGTTTTCGATCTGAAAGGTGTTTGCATGCGTGACAATGACACGCAAGCATGACGCAAGTAGACACGAACCTCTTGCAGAAATTTTGTTGACGCTAGAAGAAAACCGAGTATTTATTTGTGTCTCTTGGAAACTTTCAGAAGGAAAAAAAAATAGATGGTTAAGTTGTTATATAATTTTATTGGGAAACTGCATCGTTTTACCGAAAGAAATGCACTCTAAAAGATAAGAAAAAAGTAATGATGACTGAATGAGGTTACGGCAGTTGATGGTAAATTAGTGTAACATTTGTGTAAGACTTGATGACAGAAATCAATTAAGCCTATACACCATTCAACTCTATTCATGTGCATATTGATTATTTCGTACAGATGTTACATGAAGGAATAACCTGGTGCTAAGTCTACAGTGGCGAAACCTGCTTTGGAAAGTGAAAAGCCCCGCACAAAATCCGCCTACTCCTCAAGCCCCACCCAAATGAGATCAGGAAAAATAATAAATTGATAGTAATAAGAGTATAACTTGAATATTTAATCTTTTCCGGGAGTTGGCCTGTGCACAATGGTGTTGAAAAAGAAAGTATGCCCCTATCCGGACTCGAACCCGTAAACTCCGTATTACTTGAATAGCGCGCTTGCTAACTGAGCTAACAAGGTGGTATGTATAGAAAGCGATAGATCAACTCTATAGGTATGGATTTGATCTATAGTTGATCTATCTGTCAACTATCATTTTGACAACGTGTTTTCAAACTGAATTTTCTAACAAGTGCGGTCATTGCCATCGATAAATCCTATCAGAAGATGATTATGCACATTCGCAGGTAGGTGAAAAATGTAAACATTGGAAAATTCTGCTGGAATTCGACAGCATGATCATGACTAAATTTGCCTTATATCGACTCTGTAGAAAGCCGATTGAAAATGTGTATATTTATAAACAAAATATACATATTTAAGACTTATTCTGCAGTCTATGGGAATAATTGGTCCTCTCCTGTGTTAATAATTAATCAATTAAAATTGCTAATGAAAACCGCGCGAAAAAATATCGTTCCTCGTACCCACGAGTGCTCATGCCGCTCACCAAAGTTCGAACCCTTAAAAATTGACCTTTTAACGGCTATATGCGTCGTTGGCGTTCCTACTGAAGTTGACATCGTGTATTGCGGAGATTACTGAATGGATGTTTGTTAATAGACGATTTGCACGATCCCCATAATATCTCGTTAAGTGCCCATTTCCATCCGGGAACTTGTACAGGCCTCAAGTCAGCTAAAAACATAAGGTTAAGAACGTAATATCAAAAATTACCTCATCTGTGACGTTGCATTGCACTTAGAAAACTGTGTGGGAAATTTCGCCTCCCGTATCGATTGAGAGCTGCTCATTAAATGACGTTGCGTGAAGTCAGAATATTTGAGAAACAACCAGGTTGTTGAATCATTGGAAATTTGTATTTACATGTGTAGAAGCTGCAAAAATTTCCCCACATGCGCAATCGTAAGGATAGGTGTAGCAAATAAACCATTCTATCATTGATGGCTACTTTCCCCGTCAAAATCGGAATAATGACTGAAGCTTCAGAGGATTTACTACATCGTTCCGTATCCAGTTTTTCTCTCTTTGGTCTTTGATCACTAGAGTTTGGCGAGTAATATTTCGAACTTATTTCTTTCTAATCATCTTTCAAACATTTTAGCATAAGCCGACATTTTTATGGCAAATCCTGAAGGTTTAACCAAAGTTTGGTTTAACCTCTATACTCGTACCGTTTTCCATTATGCATAGATTCAACCTTTCGAAATTTTGACTGTGTCTGCATGCCACCCTGGTTGAAGAAGCCCCCGATTGGGAGATGTCTTGCACACGGCACGCTATATAGTGTTCATTAATTATGCTTGATATTCTTTGTAGCCTGAGTCCCTCATTCATACCTAACAAACATTGCGGATAAGTGCATACGTTTTCAAGGACTGAAGGATTTACGGATCAGTGAACGAAATTTCACATTTCAACTTTCAACGGCGAAGTTTTCATTGTGAACTGTTATTTCCGGCAAGTGACAATTAGGGAACGGTTACGATCGAAATGGCACCTTTTGTCGTAAATTTCAACATAAGTACCTCGTGTTTTTTTTCAATGATATTCGTCTCCATTTCGGTAAGATTAATTTCACGTGAAAAGGCACTTTGTATTAGTTTTAGGCACTGTTCGGCGACGCGAACGAACAACAGAATTTGTTTATAAACATGAACTCTGGTACAAGTTCCCGGATGGAAATGGGCACTTTATGGGATGCATTGTGGGGATCGTGCAAATCGTCTATTAGACTGGTCTTAGTAAAAGGAACTTCTACCATGATGAACGTTCGAAATAGAGCGGTCCATAACGAAAACGTCATTCCGATTAAAGAATGCGTCTGATTTGCTCGTATATTTAGGGTTGCTTTGCGAACTAGACTGGTCTGGATTTCACAAATGCGGCAGGCTTCGTGTTAAAAGTGAGCAAACAAGTTTTTCAAATTTGGCTCCATCAGGGCCGTACCCAGAATTTATTTGGGGGGTGCAGGACTTCAATTTTAAAAGAATATTGGTGAAAAAATAGCTATGCCTAAAATATTATTTTACATACATGTACGATACATATTCAAACAGCCAAGCCCCACAATATATTGTCATATTGATGAAATATTTGTGGGGAGATCATCATTTCTCAACATCTGGTGAATGGGGATATCAAACTTCGTGTTATGTCCGAGAAATATGGATTTTTAAACATGCTTTTTACACAAAAACTTCCGGACCAATGTATATCATGAGAGTAGGCAGGTTTAGATGCTACCCGCAATGCTTGTACTTATGAAACGTAAACTTATTTTGATCGATCGATCCATGAATAAAAGAATCCTACATTCCCTAATTGAAGGACACTCCTCGTGCATGGTATCTAAACTTTTATAGTGAATTCATGTCACGTAGCGTGCTAGTTGCAGCAGGGATCCTAAATAAATCGGGATAGGACACTCGATCAAGAGAATGGATGCGTACTGCCAAGGATCTGCATGAAATCTCTAGCTTATAGTTCGCCAGTCGTGCGTGGCGCTATTACGCTACGTCATTCCCCGGTTTACGTCATGAATGCATTTATGCATAATTAATTATGTAGCTTATCGAAAATGGTGGCGCTATCACCATCGATATCGAAATTGTCTATGGGCATTTGTACACAGTGTCACCCGCCTGGTTGCAGTGTCAAACTGAATACCGAAGTGCCCAATTGTAGCTCCAAGCTTAGCATTATAGATCACTTGTACAATTTACCCTGTGACTTTAAAATGACGGTCAGTATCAAAATTCTCACATCCACTTCATAATCGTACGGTTTGGGGACCAGGTGACTACAAGCTTCTTGCCATCGCTGCGGTCCAAGGCTCGGTGTTAATTTGGCTCTGGGGTTGCAATAGTTTTTACAACACCAAACAGGTGATGTGCCATAGAAGTGCATTGCGACCCTGTCTATTTTTCCTTGGTGGTGTATAAGAGTGAGGGTTAAATGGTATTGGGTTACGTGTCATTTCGTTTCAGCATATTCAGTAGGCAATTAGAAGTGGCGAATGCATTTAATTTGCTTTTCCATATCTTTTGTGATGACCCAAGACTCGCATCCATGAGAAGAACTGTGGACCATGTTGTATGAACAGCGTCACTGTTGGTGGTTATAGTATGCAATGGGTTTCCCCATAAATGCTCCATCTACCAGAAAGCCATCCAAGTCCGTGCTTTGCGCCTTTTAGATCACCCGAGGTAGATGCAACCATCGACCACAAGATATCTGAAATCTGGAAAACGTGATTGATTGGCCTTTCAGAGCCTTTGGAGTGTACATTTAGTATCTCAATTAGCGTCCTGTATCTAATCTTTGTACACTGATTATGGAGACCAATATTCTTTTGCTGCTGAAGCTGTTTCTGCTCCACCGATTTTTGTCCATGAGGTGTTTATATAACTCTAGGAGTGGCGATATCATCAGTTTAACACCCTCGTCTACCGGAGCCATTTTTTGGAACAAACTCCCGACGGGGGTGGGATGGTTACCACCCGCCCTGTGATTTTCGTTAACTGAACAACCCGATTCCGTAAATGTTGGTACAAAAGGATAGCTTAGAGTTTCTTCTTGTCATTGGTACCACCATAAGTACTCAACATCCAATTATGAACGACGACAACCATGACATCATAATGTTGAATGAAGTAGAAAAACTGAATTTAGGGTGGAAATTGATATTTCCAATTTTAAAGCTACTCAAACACCCCTATATAGCTCTAATTGATGTCATTATATACAAACTAGTCATTTCCCATCAAGTAGAGTCCAAAACCCGCAATGAAAATCTGATTTCCTAAGCTTTTTAAGCGAAATTGCATGTTCAACTGTGTGTGTCTATGAATGGCATTTTTGGCTGACATGCGAACTTTAAGACGTCATTGTGGACGTAATGCTAGGCATGTTTGGTACTCAATTTTGGTATCAGATGGCAAGAAAGGAGGACCATAGCTATCCATTGTACCACACATCAAGTGTCGGTGATGTTCCGGTTTGTGTAGGCATGGTGGTAACTACTTCTCTTTCTCCTTCCGAGGGGACCACCCTCCCCCTAGCGATCACTTTGGGATCACCCTGAATCTTACCTATACCCCGGTGGATGTTTTTTTTGGATTAAAAGGAGCAGGAACCTGTCAATGACAATTACATTAAAGTAATATTTGGCACCAAAAGGGGTAGTTTTAGGATACATCATATATCATCTGTGTTCTCATCCTGCCTGCAGTATCTCCACAGTTATTAATTTGTTTTCATGGCCTCTGATAGCCTCTGCCTGTCTCCCACACGCGAAGGTGTTCAGTAGGGATGGGCAGGTCATCCACACAGATGGTTGTACTTCAGTTGTTGCTTGCATCATGTTAACAGGAGAGTTAAATTTCTCTCCTTCGCCAGTAAGTCTGCATAACTGTTTTAAGGGACTGTGCAATCTCTCTCCTTTCTTCTTGACTTTGATTGCCTTAAGTCTCCTATCTTTCCCTAGAGGTTCATGGGTAATTTTCCATGTGGTGGTGTAATCTCCCAGCTCACCAGCTACCTTGAGTTTATCTGTCTGTTTGTCAAGTACTTGCAGTCGCAATCCCTTTTGTCGGGTTCGTTGAGCACGGAGTTAAGCTTCCTCTTCTTTTTGGACTGATGATTTTGATATAGATATCCTAATTTTGGCCACATCTCTTTCTTCTGTCGACTTCAGAGTGTCCTCGAATCCAAACCCCACTGTGGTTCGCATCTGTCTATCACATTTTCAGCTACTTTCTTCATAAAGTTTTCAAAAGTGTTAACCGTTGGGAATATGAGATGTTGTCATCCACTTAGATTTAGTTTATTAAAACACCCATCTCATAAAATATTTAACGCAAAC
>JAMKCH010052825.1:0-22209 GCA_023653785.1 Ophioderma brevispina
AAAACCTTCAGTACATTCCCCTAAACCAAGTCCAGTAAAGCGTTGCCATGGTATGAAAGTTCCTACAGCACAATGCCCCTTCACTGCCTAATCTTAGGAATGTGGATAAGTCACCAACAACAGGCAGTGGGATCCTATTCAAAAAGTCCTAGAAGTACACATTAGTAATCCATTAGGAATTTGCCAACAGGAGTGGTGCCATTAGGACACAGAGCGTCGCTGTCTGGCGCATACAGTCCTCCACCAGGAGACTAAAGAAGATCGTGGCAGCATAGTAGCCAGGTCTCAGAGAAGTTATCATCCTTGTTAAGTATAGGAGGGAGCCTTGTTCTCCCACTGGGATGATTAAAGGGTGTAAGCAACATCTTGTAAATCCATCTTATTTCCTAAGTAGCTAACCAGATTGCTACATGATGATCTAGGTTAGCCATACCTTGGCTTGACTTTCATGACGTTAAGTGTGAATGTTAAATAAGGTTAATTCAGGAATTCCCCAGTAGCTGTGAAAGAAAAGATAGTAGTAGTAGTAGAAAACCCAAGTTTTAAATCGGTTTGTCCCGACACCGGGGGTGGCGGATTCACCTCACATTCGTAGAAAACGCCCTTACTCCCTCCTTCCACTTCGGCACCGATTCAATGCATCCAATCCTCAACCAACCCTCCGTACTCTCCCTCCTACCACTTGCCTTCCTCCATGTCCTCTTTGGTCGCGCCCCTCTGCCTCAAACCACCCACCTCAACTCAAAAGCCTTTTTAAAAACATGCTCCTCATCCTTCCTCAGCAAGTGCCCATACCATCTTACACCTTGCTTCGCTAGTCGGGCAGCCGCCTCTTCCAAACCCAACATCTGCATCAAAAGTCCTCAGTCGTCTTCCTATCCATCAATTTCAACCCACACATTGCTCTCACCATTGCTCTCTGCCCTTCTCAAAATCCCAATCTCATTTTCACTCAGGACCATGTCTCACTCCCAGACAGCCTCAACTGATCTCACACAACTCCTATACACCATCCCTTTCATCTTCAAAGGAATCTTCTCCCAGTAACAACTCTCCACATCTCTAAAACTTCACCACCCATACCCTTAATCTGGCTGCACAGCCGCTCCAATCACCACCCGCACTAATCCTGTCACCTAGGTAGGGAACTCCTTCACTTTTTCAACCTCATCACAACAACATTGTTCCACTCCTTCCCACTCCCTCAACTCCCTTCTTGCATCTTGCCACACACAAAGTCCCTGCCAACTTGGGGTCTGCTCTTCATCTTTGTGCATTCCCATGAATCCATTTCCCACATCTCCACACCACACTGAATTTGCCTCACCCTCTTTCCACATATTCAACATGGTCCACCTTACTCACTAACACCCCCCCTCCTCCCTTTCTCCCCTCTTCCCTTATTGCCCACTCCATCACTGTCCTCGGTACTCTCAAATGCCTTCTCACTTCCAAAACTCTCCTCAAACCCTCCATTGTCTCACACCATAAAACTAAATCATCAGCAAACAGCATCTCACTATCAAACCTCTTTTGCACTCTCCGTAACCACCATCAACCACAATTGCAAACACCAACGGCGAGAGCACAGAACCCTGATGCACAAACACCTTCACCTCAAACTACTCAGACAACTCAGCCATACTCTAACTCTTGTTTTTTGCTCCTTTATACAGACATCACCGCTCTCACCACCACTTCTGGTATGCCCCTCTACCTCATTGCCCCACTCATCACTTTCCTCGGCTACTCTATGCAAAGGACTTCTCCAGGTCCACCAAGCACATATTACAGTCTTCACTTTTGCTCCGCTATCCTCCTGCATCCTCCTCAAAATGAAAACTGCAGCTATCGTTCCCTTCCCTGCCAGAAAAACCAAATTGCATCTCATCCACTTTCAATATCCTTCCGAATTCTGTTCTCTAGTACCCTCTCCACAATTCAGCATGCTCCAGCAACTTCACACCCCTATAAGCACCACAGCTCATTGCATTTCCCACTTTTCCCTTAAAAATTGAACTCAAACACTCACAGCCACTCCACCGGCATTCCTCCTCATCTAACACCCCTAGATAATTGTAATAATGAGCAATTGTGTCCTCTATATCCACGACTGTCTGGGACTAGCTCGCAGGTAGTGAAGGTATTGAATGAGCATACAAGGCTGATTGCCAAGGGTAAATTCTGTTGTAATGGACTTTAATTGAAACCATGTGATACTTATTTTAAATGGGGTTCTAGGTAGGGTCTATTGAGTTCCAAAATTCAAGTCCCGCCCGGACATTTGACTCCTGTGTAATAAAATTAGTAACTCAAATTCCCATACCTGTCCTCCTCGTAATAAATCCTCGGGAGCTGGTAAGTTGGCGTCAATTCACACTGGATTTTCTCTCTTCATAATGTTTGGTTGTGAGGTTACGTCAACTGTATTTGTGTATTGCAAAAGAGGATGTGGAAGTATGATTCAACGTAAGTGGCTGTTTCAAGTAACATCCAAAGTGATCTGCTTAATCTCCTAATGGTATAACGAGGATAGTCATCAACTCTATTCCCTAGGGAAAGAACTGCAAAACATGCATGTATATCAAAAGCTGATCATAATGGCTTGACGCGATGCTAATCAATAACAGGATCTCTTGCCAGTTACACCCATCGTAAAAAGGTTCAATTCTCAGCAATTTGCAGGCCTAAACCTAGGCCATGGTTTAATATCTTGAGTGTAATCTAAAAATAGTCATGGTATAGACATGGTTTCCATGAGATTTTAAGACAGCTTTGCAGGCATTAAAAGATACTTTTCCAAGATGTTACTGATAGGTATCCACGGGTGAACCCAAACAGTGTCTTTCGGATCACATGTTGGTTTACCTTCCCAACCATGAGTTGTGGACAGCCTTACTTAAATTGTGTTCTGGACACATTTAGGACTGAGGCAGAGGGGGAAACATTTGCCCAAAATTACAAAAGTAAGGTCTAAGATACAAGTGTACCAAGCAAGAGATTTTATTTTAAAAAATACATCATGTCACGGACTGCGAGTGTCGTCTGCCCATGCGGTTTGTGAATGGGCCAAAGCTGACATGAGGTCACGACGATCACATGAGGTCACAAACAGGTCAAAACCACCCCCATCCTTCCAACAAGTTAGATCATCGTAGCCCTTACAGAACTCACATGGATGCATATATTTAAGGGTAACATTTTAACCAGCCAAATGTCACATGAGGTCCGAAGGTCACATGAGGTCACAAACACCGCACCCCCCCCCCACACACACCACACACACCACACACACCTTGCCCAAGTTTATATCATCGTATCCCACGGAACTCATACAGGAGTAATATATTACTAGATTAACATTTGACACAGACACACGACAGATGACCAGAGTATCCCTGTGTCTCTGCAATTCTGCAGACGACCACAAAAATAGGTTAAGATTTAGCCCAAAAAATCACCTTTGTAAGGGGCCCAAATGGCCATACAAAATTTTATTGTCGTTAAACCTTTCACAAAATTATATTGATGTCACAATCAATAAAAAACAGGATTGGAGAAGAATGAAAGAGAAATAAACCTAATCATAGAATCTACGTGTAGGGAAAAGTTGAGGGAAATCCTTTGGTTCCATGCAGAAAAGGGAAGCGCAAAGAACCTTTAATTAGGCGATCAATGGAAGAAAGCTCAAAATAGGAATAGCAGATGTACATCCAAGGAAGAGTAAAAATCAGAACCAAGGACATGAGGATATTTACGAAAGACCTGACCCCCAAATTTTAAAACTTTTTAAAAGCTGCATTTCATGATTCAGCAACTTCTGTTTATTCATGGTCACTAGATTTCTTGAGAAAAGGCTTATTCACAAATTTGAGTTACCCAGATCATGCAGTTTTGTGATATGTGCACGTCTTGTTTCCTGTGGTCCCATAGGCCACTGTGCTGTAAGTTCTCCGTTTTACGGACGAAACTTAAACGTGTTAGGCCTAATTTCTTACAGATACAACTAATTTACAGTTGATTAGGTACACGTGGATAATAAGGGTAACGGTTCAGATGATGTCAAAATCTCAACTACTTTTTTGAGGTAAGTCAGGGGCGACGCAGTTTGTGGATCACGAAATGCCCCTTTAATATCAAATGAATGTTGTACTGGAACACCACCTGAGTGAAATTAAGCCAAAAGTGCCATCTGTATTGACAATTAGAATTTTCTGTCATGCATGTCAGAAAATGCAAAGCCTGCTTTCTATGAAGCGATTACGATAGCAAGCAAGTTCAAAATATATTTTTTGGTTTTCATTTTTACTTGTTTGTCCAATAAACCTTTGAAACTTCTTGATAGGTGTTTTACAACTAATGAAGTTCAAATTGAGAGAAATTCAAATCCTCAAAAACTCCTGTCCCTTTAACACCAACTGGATACAAAATTTTAATATGCACGTGTAAAAATAATGGCGGGAGCTTTAATTGGTACACAGCCAAGTATGCATTTGAGTAAGCCTGCACTGCCAAGCAAAAACAGGACAGAATTCTTCACATCTTTCCAACAGGGAGTTTGTCGAAGACACTTTGAGCTACTTCATGGATCACCAATCATGCTATCAAGATCATTTTGTGACATTTCCCGAGTATTGACTCTGAATATCCACTCCTGCTTGCAGCCATCATGGTATCTATGTATTTCTGATTTGGTGAGCTAACACCATCTACGATGTGCTGAATGAAAGATATATTTTTGCATCTTTTTAAAACACATTGTTTTCCAAAAAAAAGTATAGAGTTAGGTGTAATTTTAGAGTCGGGCAGGTTATGCCAATACAATGATTTTTGTTTAGACCAATTTACATGTACAATGTAATATATGTATATACATAAACATTGTGCACTCATGTTGTAGGCCTAATACCTACAGATATCCTTCAGCTCTGTGAATATTTGTACAATTATAGCGGGGGAACGGTATCATCTTTTTGGGGGGGGCTAATTCCAATTCAAGCCCGTTGATTTTGATTTGGAGCAAATTTTCACACCAAAGACATGATTTTAGTTTGGGATAAGCAGTTTTCCAGACTCCATTCTGCAAATCTGCTTGTCCTTGTACAATAGCTACACTCTCCCTTCTAACAATTTAGTGTACATATATCTAACTCTCTTCAATCGATTTCAGATAACTCTATGAGCCTATACATTTGTAGACCTTTATATTATAGCAAAAAATCTGTTAAACACAGATTTATGCAAATTAAGGTACCGTGTGACAAATTTTGTATGAAACATATGGTTCCCTTAACTTTGGACATCACTTGACACAAGCAAATTGGAAGAAAAAAAAGATTCCTTTTTTGCATTGGCACATTATCATAATATGAAATTTCTTCAATTTGATTGCAAATGATAGTCTAGGCCATTGGAAAAATAGAGATACACTTTTCCCCCATAAAAAATAACATACCCCAAAACAGAAAATAGACATTAATAAGAGGCTAATCCATGCAATTTGTAGGCCAACTTTTAAGTTTGCTGTAACTTTAATCAACAAATGCGTCTATTACATGGACTTGTACTCATTGATATTAAAACCACTAGGTCAAAGATATGGTTCATATGCGTTAAAACTGGGTGCATGATGTAGGAATCAACTCCAGCGTGTGTGTGTTTCTTGTGTTAAATGCCATTTCCGAGGCATTTTATAAAAATAGTTCTGTTCACCCATAAGAGAACTGATTTGGGCTTAATCATTTCAGGTGAGGGCTAACGTACATGAAAGCTTTACAACCATACAAAAATATCAATTTTGAAAAATCTTGAGGGCACACTAATTTGCAAATGTACCAATGTCTCTTTAAAGGAGCTTGTTCCGATTTATGTTTATTGTGTTATCTACTTGATATGAGAGCCTGGCACTTGCACATACACCCCATCAATCAAGTACCGTGGGAAACAAACTTGCGGTTTTTATGGTAGACGCAGTAATGCATGTGCAAAGGCCCTATTCATCGGTGCTAAATAAAAGTGGTTAACCACTAAAACGGCGGGTTTTCTGTTTATATCTTGGGAATGAAATGGATTTGAGGGCTCAAATTCAGGACGACAATTAGAAAAATACGACCTTCATCTGATATCAAAAGCGATACTACTTTCGGGTAAAACAGGGGGTCCCAACGACGATCGGAACACGCACCTTTAAACTTCATTTCTTTTTCAAAAAAAATTCAAATCCTGGAGAATGGCCCAAAGTCTTAAAACACAACATACATTTATACAGGAAACAATCATGCAATCTACAGACCCTATGTCACAATGTGGAAGATATATCACCAACAACTGTTAAAAGGTTAAATGTGAACACATGAAATGAAATTTTTGAATAACGCGACCTTGAACATGTTTGTTTGGAGAATAATGAGAATTTGATCCTGCCAATATCTGGAAATATTCCAAGCAGATGGATTTTTCTATGTTGTTTCATGCATGGTAGGCCTAGATGGGATATTGGAAACAATACCGAGGGCACTGTTGGTAAACAATTAGTGTTTAAAGCGTCTCTCACACAAGGAGGAAAATTGAAATTGACATGGAGTCCCAAATGCATGGGGGGAGGAAGGAAAGGAAACTCAGCACATGCAAGTGGGATAGGGCTGAAAATGAGTCGGATATCTGGCACTAGAAGGAAAATGCATGTTCTTTAGGTGCAACATAGCCGACATGGCACTGACATTGTAGCGCCTATATTAGCAAAGGCTTGACGGGGGGTTGTGTTTGTTCTATGTCATTTGGGGTTGCAAGTTCTTAATTTCATTTGGTAGGCCAGGATGGGGTGCCAAGCTGGGTTTTTTACCAATGGAGGAAAGGGGAAAGCCAAGTGTTTGCTGAAGTGACTGAGTCGGGATATTTGATAATATTTTAGATCACTTGTTAGGCTAAATTAAAAAGGGATGTCTCTTCACAGCAAAAACTGAATTTCTTTGCGGTTCTCGGCTTTCGCGCTCGCGATATTCAAAAGAAATAAGCTGTGGGCCGCCCATGAAAAAAACTTAAACATTTTTGACCACACAAATCCATACAAACACACACACATACATACACACGCACAACGGATTGCTAAGTGGTTCCTGCCAGCTATAGCTGGCGGCCCACAAAAAAGGTGGTTTAAACTTAAGTTTTAAACAAGTTCCATGCTTAAAACAATTGTGAATATTTAAACAGTTGTGTTAAGCATGGAACTTGAACAACCCCGGTTGTTTAAAACTTTGTTTTAAACAGCATTTTTTATAGTGTATAAATTGGCAACAAAAAAAACAACTTAAATATGGCTTTTATAATTTGTTTAAAAAGTGTTAAAAAAAACCAACGTGATTTTTGGCTCACATCATCACTTGGCCACAGTATTTCTTTTTGCTGTGTGATGGTACTTAAAACAAATACATCGGTCCGGAGCCGATTGTGCCGCCTGCCGTCGCGGTGAGTGAATGATAGGGCCTAACATGCCCTTTGACCTTGATGTGACCTTTGGACCTCATCAACAAATGAGGGTCCTGGTTGCACCTATGAGAGGCTATTGATTCAAGTTTGGTTCCAATTGAACTCAACTTTTTTCAAATGAGGCAATTTTACATTTTCAGCCGATTTTACAACTGACCTCACATGGACCTTTGACCTGGTAGTGACCTTTGACCTCATCAACAAGTGGGGGATGCATGTTGCACCTGTGACCCACGTTTGGTTTATATCCATCAAGTATTTGAATTACAGGCAAATGTTAAACCTTTTCACAAAAAAATTAAAAATATTCAACAACAACAACAACAGACCGCAAACTACACTATAATAATAATTAATAATATTGGTTATTTTTTAACGCGCGACATATCATTAAAGTGCTGCAAGTGTGCTGTGCGGCCAATGAAGGCGCTCAGCACATCAGAGAAACATGATACCAGAACAGATTTATGCTAAGAAGCTCGATTTTAGAGAAGCAGGAGGAACCGGAGTACCCGGAGATAACACCTGCGTGAACGAGTATGGATGAGAAACCAAATTCACATAAGCCAACAAGAACGAGACCCTGCCGGGAATCAAACCCGAGGCCTCATTGGTGAAAGGCGACGGGAAGATACCCTGCGCCAACTCGTTCCCCCAACAAACAACAGATACATCAACAGTGGACACAGTGATCCCTATGGTCTTCCTGCATGAGGGCAGGCAACACACAATACAACACAAATGGGCCTCCTCATATGGGGGGTTACGCAGCCAAAAGTAACTCCATAGGTATGATGCGAACCAAATCTTTCCCCTTACCTTCTTAAGGGCATTTGGTATCCACAGCTTGTTCCCACTGAATCCTCAAAAAAGTTGAGATTTTCATATATCATCTGAACCGTTAACATTAGTTAATATCATGTGCCAAATTTACGTACGAAACTTTAGGGCCTTATTTTGTTTTAAAAAAGAAATTCTGGGCTAACTTAGAATACTCCCCACATTTATCCGCCGCGGAAGCCAAACTTTATAACCCATGCAACGGCCGACAGCGCGAAGCCAATCCTTTTAAAACCCAGGCAACGGCGAAAGCGAGAAGCTTGTGAGAGACCACCTGGATTGTACCGTCGTCGAATAAGAACAATTATAGTTATTTCAATTTAAATAGGAACATGATAAGGAAAACTATGAACATTGATTTAAATTTAGGTGTTTTTACGATTTTGGACATTCCCGTTGTTTTTCTTCATAAAGTTGTTTTTTAAACCACGAATGTTGACGTTTTAATTTCGATTGCGCTGATTTGTTCTATTATTTAGCTTGTGTGTTATATTTAGCTGGTTCTACTTAATTGGGTAATTTGTCTTTTCACGGTATTTTTGGATAAGTTGCCTTTTCCGTGTTTTAAATAAAGGTGCGGGTTGTTTTAAACCACGAACGTGCGAGTTTAATTTAGATTGAGCTTGCTTTGTACGATTTGAGCCTTTGAATGTACAACTTTGGACTATTGGCTTTTCCCGGTGTGTTTTTTAAAGTTAAAGTTGGGATTATTGTTATGGCGTATACATCGAGGTGCGAAGCTATTGTATTACACGGGCAACGGAGACAGCGGCGACAGCGGCAACACCCCAGAACTTCAGAAGTTTACATTTTTCTGGGCTTACTTATCAAGTGGGCACTGAGGCTAGGGAAATAGTTAAATGTTAAATAGATGTGATTTTTACGGATTTTTGGATAATTTGGTCTTTTCTCGTTGTTCTATTATTTAGCTTGATGTATTCTATGTTTTAGCTTGATTTCTACTAATTTGGCTAATTTGCTCTTTTCCGGGTTATTTTGGATAATTGGCCCTTTTCCGTGTTTTTAAATAAGTTGGGGAGTTAGTTAACATGAAGTTCGGTTTTTTATCTTTAGATTGAGCGCTTTGTACTTTGAGCTTTAATTTTACATATTTGGCTCTTGCTTTTCCCGGTTTTTTTTTAAGTACAAGTGGGGATTTATTGTTAGGCGTATACATCGAGTGCGAAGCTATGGTATTACACGGGCAACGGGCGACCAGCGGCGGGACAGCCGGGGGCGGGGGACAACACCCAGATAATCAGGAGTTACATTTTCTTGTGCTTTACGTATAACGTGGGGCCTGAGGTAGGGAAGTAGTTAATTCAAGTAGATGTTGATTTTACGATTTTGGATTTATTTTGGCCTTTTCTCGTGTTCTATTATTAGTTGATGTATTCTATTTTTAGCTTGATTTATACTATTGGCTAATTTGCCCCTTTTCCCGCTATTTGGGATAATTTTGGCCTTTTCCGTTGTTTTAAATAAGTGGAGTTTGGTTTTACCCCTGAAAGTTCGAGTTTTAATTAGATTGAGCTGATTTGTACTATGTCGGGAATTTTGGCTTTTTCCCGTTTTTTTTTGTTTATTTAAAACAATAAAGTTGGGATTTTGTCCTTTGATGACGTTAGTCTGAAACATCGCGTTTCTCTTACAGTGTGAAGCTGTGGCTGTTGCCTGTTCAGAGGCGGACCCGGCGACAGCGCAAAGATCGCATCATGATTGGTTGCCAGCTGAATGACAAAACACAGTTTTCAAATGCGAAGAGTAGGGTTATACTCATGCAGCGGGACAGCCCAAAGCTCAAATCGCTATGTTAATACGGGTCTATGGGGCGCTTTGTTAATATGCTAGTATTTTTGGTCCTTAAATGTATCTTCAACATATAGGTGCGGAGATAAATATGATTTGCGAGATTTTCTATAGTAATTTAAGTCATTTTCAAGTTAACCACGCAGGACAGCAATGCAAGTTGGGATTTTTGTTACCTTGCATGACGTTGTTGGAACTCGAGGTTTCTTACCAAGTGGAAGCTGTAGGCTGTTGCTTTGCAGCGGCGACACCGGCCGACAGCGCAAGACTGCATCAGTTTGCTGCCAAGCTGAATTGACACAAACAACAGTTTCGAAATGCGAAGAATAGGGGTTATATATACTCATGCAGCGGCGAACCAGACCAACGCTAAGAGCGAGTTTAATACGGGTATTGGGTGCGCCTTTTCTTTTAATACTAATCGATGTTGGCCTTAAATGTATTCCTTCATACAATGGGGGCCGAGAAAAGATGATAGGTGGAGATTTTCTAAGTCAAATTTTTCAGTCATAAATTTCAAGTTAATCTCGCAGAAATGCAAGTTCGACGACCCCATTAATCACGTAGGATTTATTCCAAGTTAACCAAGCGGCCCGATTTCGTGTGTTTGTCGCATCTATAAACCTTTCGGTACCGGTGGTTGTAGAAGTAAGTAACATTGTCCGTCCGTATCCTCGTCTGGGAAACAATGCTGAACAATAGGGCAATCGTATTTCAGTTTACTCTTTTACGAAACATTAGTTTCATGCTTTCTTCCCCGTTATAGTCTATGGAGTCCGCGGACGATGTCTACCCATCAGGATTTCAAGCCGGGGAACAAGGGTTGAAAAGAGAATTTAATTTTCATATCGCCCACAATTGGTTCCCACACATAAAATGTTTTCCAAACATTCTGACGAATCGCCGTATTTAACATTTTTTCTGAACAAATTACGGTGGATTTTTTAAACGCAATAAACGAAACAAACTTTAATCATAAAACATACTCTTAATATATTTAATCACTTTATTTTTTAACACAATAATGAACACCAAACACTTATCATTTGACATGTTTTCTAAAAAAATAAATAAATTCTTATCAATTTTATCCTTCTTAACTCAATTGATGAACATAAACTACTCTTATCATTTACGTGTTTTTAAATAACTACTTTCTCCAACAAAAGGGGACGATAGCCCGATTTAGTAATTTTTGCTCATAACTTCCAACTAAACAGCCTTTAGCCCTATGATTTCATGCGAAAATAAGCTCCTTTGGATGCCAAAATTTGACAAAATGTTTGATAAACTTCGGTGGAAAATCTGGGGGTTCTGTGGACGAAGTTAAAAAACAAGCCAATGGTTGATTTGTGAATCGTCTTACCCGCAATTAAATGTCCGCATTGAAAAGTTTTCTACTCGCATCCGCAATTGATATGTTTTCTAAAAACCAACAAGGATGAAGATGTGTGTCGTTCTTCTTTAATCCTTTGAGAACTAACGGTGCCTCAATTGAGTTCCCAAAATTACAATTTTTGCGTAAAAATGCAAAAAAGTCTTCATTTCCGGGCACCATTAGCATGAAAATGCATTTAATGAGTCGAAATAACCCTATAGGCCTTGTTGGTGTTGAGCATGGCGTTCCAAAATCACGCGCAAAGCATTTGGACAGGCCACCTCATAACGGGCTTATGTGTACAAACACGTATACAAAAACTGGCCAGGGTCCAAAGGGTTTAAACACCAAACTTTAACATTTAATGTTTTGAAACGCATATTAAATTAACATGTTTCTACACTTCTGCTTGATAAAGACTACAGGTTTTCTGGCAATTTAAAGTGTTCTTTAGAAAAAACAATATTACTCATAAGATGATCCTAAAAGAAAGCCATTAACCTTCTTTAGAAAACAAAGATTCCAATTTAAGGATCCTTTAAGTAGAACCACTATTAATTAAACCTGTTTCCAAAACAATCAAAGAGGTTTTGAAGTTGTGAATCGTTCTTTTAAATCCGACCAATAAAATGTACGCATTACCCGCACTTTGAAAAGGTTTAAATATATTTACTCGCATCGCCTAATCATATCCTTTACAAAACTCCATTACTCTTTAGAAAACCAAAGATTCAATTTAATGCTCCTTTACGTCGAACCACTATCAACGTTTCCAAAAAAGCCAAGATGAAGTGAACGTCTTTAACCCGCACATTAAATGTCCCGCAAGGAAAAATGTTTTTCTAAACATAGTTTACTCGCACCGCAATGACAGTTTTTCTAAATCCAATACCCAAAGGGGGTCGTCTTTAAAAACACAAATCTGACATTTCACATTGTTTTGTAAAACGCAGTCAATTAAGTGTTGTCTACGCTCCTCTTGACAAAGTTACCAGGTTTTCTTTAGGTCACAATTTCAACATATTTTGGAAACGAAAAAATTCAATTAATGATCCTAATGAGCCTTCACAAGTGTCCTTCCTAAGTGTTTCCAAAAAGGCATAGAGTTGCAGTGGAATCGTTATATAGCTAAAAATAAAATGTTCCTAACATAATTTACTCGCAGCGCAATTGATTGGGAACTCGTCTTTTAACCGCAAATTCAAATATTTTCTAAACAATTATGCATCCGAACTCCATTAGTATCCTCTTTAGAAAACAACGGTACCGGTTTTGAGGGTGCACAATTTTTTAGAATATTTGTAACCGTCTTTAGAAAAACAAATACTCAATCATGAAAATAAAAACACACAAGGTGAAGGCAAAAACAAAGATTCAATTAAGGATCCTTCTACGTATAATCATTTTAACGGTTCATACGAAGCAGGGGGAAGTGTAATGTGCTTAACCCGCAGAAGTTAAAAATGTTTTACAAGGGTGAAGATGGGTCGATTCTTTTAAAGTATCCTTTCATATAACCCATTGTAATCACAACGTAGAGATTGAAATGTTTTGTAATTTTTTTATTTTTTTTCTAAACAAAGGTGAAAGATGGGTTCATTTCTCAAAGATTCCATTCAATGACCTTCTAAAGTGAATCATATTGAAGTGTTTCCAAAACCAACGCTAAGGGTTGAAGTTCTTGAAACGTAAATAAACTGTTTATAAGGGCAAAGATGGGTCGATTTTTAAAGATAACATTCTTAATATAAACCATTTCTCATCACAGCACTGTATCAGATTTGAACCCCGTTTTTGTAAAAAAATTGGCATGTTTTTGAAACCAGGGTGACGATGGGGAAAGTGGATGAAGTGAATCGTTCTCTTACCTGCTAATGAAAGTTTACAATGGTGAAGATGGGTCGTTCTTATAAAAATAATCCTTATTAATATAATCATATGTAAATACAAAAGCAAATAATAGTAAAAACATGTTTTTAAACATGTCAGCATGTTTTATAACCGCAAAGCAAGGGTCGAAGTGAATCGTTCTTTAACCGCAAATTGAAAAATGTTTTTAAAAATTAATTTACTGGCATCGCAATTGACAATAACCAGGAACTGAATAAAACGCATAAGGGTGAAAGTTAATGGAAAGTAAAATAAAACAAAGATTCATAATGCTCCTTTTAAGTGAATATTCTTAACGTGTTAGAATATTGGAATGTTTTTAGGAATACAAAATTACTCAAATATGATCCTTCCAAAAACTCCAGTTTAGTATTCCTTGAGAAAATAAAGATTTAATTTATCGTTCCTTCTAAGTTGCCGTCATTCTTAACGTGTGTCCAAACAAGCAAGGGTGAAGTGTGAAGGTTCTTTACAGCTTAAAATTGTCTTCTAACCATTCTTTACCAGCATCGCGTTGAATCGCTTCTTAACCCGATTAAAAATATTTTTTTACAAAGTTACTCGCTCTCGCAAACTCCAATTATATCCTTCGTTAGAAAACAAAGAGTCAATGGAAGGACCTTTAAAGGGGTTGTTTTTTTTTTTTTTTTTGGTTTGTGTTGTTTTTTTGGGGGGGCCTACAAAATTCTGGAGTTGCGCGTGTGTCGCCGCATCCGACTTTTTTAATTTCGCGCTGGTCGCCGCGGCCCAACATTCTTAATGTGTTCCCAAAAAGCAAAAGGGTGAAAGTGCAATCGTTCTTTACCCTGCAATAAAATATTTACAACGGTCAAGTTATATGCGGTCATGCATGCACCTCTAACTTGTTTCTGAAAGTTGAGTCATTCTTCAAAAAACTTTAAACCAATAAGGGTTGTGAAGATGGGTCGTTCTTTTAAAGATATCCTTCTTAATGTAATCAATGTAATGAAATGTAGATATGAAATGTTTGTAAACATGAGCATATTTTCTAAAACAGGGAACTTGGGTGGGGTCGTCTTCAAGAAGATTCAATCGCCGAAGTGAAATTTAATAGATGGGGTTGGGATATGAAGGATCCATGCGGGATTCTATCAAAATTTAATACTTAAAAACTCGGGCCATCCCCATCTTCTTTATCCCCCCCAACGATGCAAGTTCATGAAATATCGTGATTTAGCCCCCAAAATACATATGGATAGGAAATAAAGCATATGGCAGCTATTTGTGAATACTAATAAGTTACAAACACACCAGCTGCATTATGATTTATGCGTACAGTCTGGGGATATTACCCTTTTAGTTTCTTGAACGTTAAAAACCTTGACAAGTTGTTTTACCATTCGTATAATCGAAATGATAATAATCAAATTAGTCTAGTCGAACTGTACCAGTGGGACTGAAATCCGCGAATGTTGCGCTTGTCGCCGCTGTTGCCTGTAAAATCGAAGTTCGCTCTGTCACCGCAGCCATAAACTTTAAAAGGTCACTTTCACCGCGTCGACGCCCAGTAACACTTCATATAGGTGGAAGTTCGCGCTGTTGTCGCTCACAACTTTAAACAAAAAATGTTGGCAAGTGTGAAGGGGTCGAACCCCTTTTTAGTCCTCTGATCAAGTAACCCAGTGTTTTAGAACATACTAACATTCGCGCTTGTTGCCGCTGTCGCCGCCTGTTGCCTGACAAAGTTGACGCATCCGACTTTTAAACAAACAGGTAGCAGGTAGGGGAAAACCCCTTCCTTAGTCTCTGATAAAAATGAATCACCAACATCATTCTCGCTGGTGCCGCTGTCGCCGTGTTGCCTGTAAAATGTGGAGCTTCGCGCCTGTCGTTCGAGGCCAATTTAACAGGAGGAGGTGGGGGGGGGGGCTCCAACACCCCCTTCCTTAGTCTTTGATTACCAAATGACCCAATGGGCTAGAAACATCATTACGCCTGTGCCGATGTCGACGCTGTCTGCCCTGCAAAAAGTGAAGCTTCGCGCTGATCACGCATCCGACTTTTTAAAAACGTAAGAGGTATCTGGAAAACCTCCTTTGTCTTTAATAAAATGAAATCAACAACAAATCTTTCGATGTTGCTCGTGTTGCTGCAAACTTGGAGAATCGCGCGTCGTCGCTGCAAAATTTTTAACAGGCGGGCGGTGGGTGGGGGGCGGGGATAAAAACCCCTTCCATAGTCTTTGATATACAAATGACCCAATGGGCCTAGAACAACGTCTAGCGCGTTGCCGCGCTGTCGCCGCTGTTGCCTACCAAAAATCTGGAGCTTCCCGCTGTAGCCGCAGCCAAAACTTTTTTAAAAGGTTTCAATTCGCGCTGTCGCCGCTGTTAAATTTATAAATGGGTGAATTCGCCCAGCTGTCGCCGCTGCCTCAATCTGAAACAGGGCGAGGGGGAGTCCCAAAACCCCCGTCCTGTAGTCGTTGTGTTGATACAACTGACTCAACGGGCTATAACAGCTCGACACGATCACAATGGGGAAAATCTTCAATGGGTTCAATTGGAAATCACAACGGTCGATACTTGTAAAGCAAATACTAGGTCATGCTAAACGTGTTTTGCAATAGAAAAAAAATCAATTCCAGTCGCAAATTTTCGATGAGTAGGGCCTCACTGTTAGCCGTACGAGTTTGCGGCAGTTTAATTTTACCGCCACCGTCGAAAAAACCCTCGCAATTTAAAACAATATTTTCAACAGCCATTGGTAGGCCATTGCCATGCATAATTAGCACTACGCCTGTCGCCGCTGCTAGTTTGTAAAACAAAAAAAAGGTGTAGCTGCGCGCTGACGCTGTGTGGTAGGGTATTATAAAGGTACTCGAAATTTGTCATAAACGGACAGAAAATTATAGCACAGTGGATATAGGACCGTGGGAAATGAGCATTTGCTCATAACACAAACCCGCAAGTTGGGATAGTATGACAAAGTTGTGAATAAGCTTTCTCAAGGATATCTCGCGAACG
Source organism: Ophioderma brevispina (assembly GCA_023653785.1). Classification (NCBI taxonomy): domain Eukaryota; kingdom Metazoa; phylum Echinodermata; class Ophiuroidea; order Amphilepidida; family Ophiodermatidae; genus Ophioderma; species Ophioderma brevispina. Next base: position 16,390 of record JAMKCH010052825.1, read on the forward strand.
ATAACTGAACGAGGTACGACTGGATCACAAAATACACTTTAAACCCATATCGTGGTGGCCTGCGAAAACTAGAAATTTTATGTTATTGTATAAGTAACTTAACACATGATCTGCATGAACTGAAAACATCCTTTAAATACCAGTAGGAAACAAATAGGCCCTCCATCTAATAAAACTTTCTATGTTGGGGAAACAACCCTAAGGTGGTCCACCCAAAGCATCCACAATCTCACATCACACAAATGTAGCACACAATCCAGGAAACAACCTCATCACGACACACGTCTGACCTATGTACAGTTGCTCTCCTTGCTTGAAACATGGGGACAAAATAAAATAAAAATAATTTGCATTTTACATGTGAATTCTGATAATTTGGCACCAATTAAGGTAAATTGGTGCTTAATTTTTGTGCACTTTGCATGGATTTGATTCTGGTTAGCACTTATTGGAGAAGGTACCGGACCAGCTTGGGCTTGGAAAATTTACTCCCGGTGGTCATGGTCTTGTACACCCCACCCCTGACACCATCAAATGGCTATGGGTAGGTACCTCCCATCCTACTCACATTGCAAACTGGCATCTAGGTGACACGTTCATTTATAGATTTCTCCCTTACTACATTACATGTTACTTAACCTATTTAAAAACTATGGGGAAACATAGGTTCAAAAAGGAAGTTTAATCAAGTCGTGAAAGATGAAGGGGCCAGACCAGAAAAACTTCCTCTACAGTTCTCTACTACAGGCTTTGGGAACAAACAAAGACCCTAAACTACCAATTCAAGTTCCACAATGAACAAAAGTATGTATTTTATTCTTTTATTACATATTTTTAGCATTTAATTCAATGTTGGTTCAAAAATATCTATGAATTTTAATATCTAAGTTCAAGGTCAGATGGCTGAATGCAGCCTCCCTTTCCAGACCTCCCCACTTTAACAGAGCCATGGCACATTGACAAATAGTGCGCCCTCAAGATTTTTCAAGTGGACTCCAATTGCCATGGTGTAAAGTTTTTATATTACAAAAGCCCTCACCCGAATTATCTAGACCAAATCAGCTTCCTTATGGTAAAGGAAACGATTTTGTAAATTTTGCGGTGCCGGCGACCGAACTTCAGCAGACGACGCGGAATTGCGTGTAACACAAGAACATGGCAGTTTCCCACGCTATATACACATGTTTGACCGGGTTATAAACTGCAGTTAGTACGAGTCAAAATATTCATATAAATTATATACACATTTGTGAATTTTTAAGTTCGGGAAAACTTAAAGGTTGGCCTACAAAATTCCTGGATATCTTTATATTCATATCAGTCCGATTTGTTGGGGGGGGTTATGTTATTTTTATGCTTGGACATATCTGTTTTCCAATGGCCTAGACTATCTGAGCCAAATTGAAAAAAATCATTTTGTGAAATGGCCATTGCCGCTTTAAACTGGCAAGTAGGTACTAATAATAGTGGAGTCAGAGAAAAGAAAGCTAATATTTTTCTCATTTCACTGAAATCTCGGCCTAAACGATGTCAATGGATTGTACATGAGCCACAAAAAACGCTCCATTTGTTAGCCAGCCACAATTATTACAGCCTGGATACACGTAGCACAGTTTTCTACGGAAGGCTAGTTTTAGCAATCACATCAAAAACATATGGAATATCAGTGCGAACATTACTCATGAGGTATGTGGTTCAAGGTCAGGTCGTGTATATAATTAATAAGGCCATTCCCCCTTCAACTCATCAAGGCTATTTGTCTTATCCCAAAAATAAACTTTCAAAATTAAACCAAACAACAGCAAAGCAAAACTTACTTCTTACACAAAGCATCAAATTCACAAATCAGTTCAAAATGCATTGTGTTTTAACAAAGCATAGGAGTGTAACAGATTAAAGGTGAATAGTTATATCCAATCCACAAAAATAATATAGCAAAGTTAATACATTATAGATGCCTTGGTCCACCCCCAAACCCTTTGTAAAATTGGACCCACAGCAATTCCCCAAAAAAACATTAATTTGTATCAAATTAACCAATTTTCCCACTGAAATATTTCTCCTTCTCTCTCTATTGATACCCATAACAAACAGCTTTTACACGTGTATCACATTTCGTCTAAACCCGGGCACGTCACACAAAAGGTAAATAAAAAAGATATCGCCAGGGTACTCGACACTAGTATCGCAACCACCCTTTACCCTTAGCTATCCCAGCTTGTGGTTTATGAAACAATACTGCTGCCCAATTGTTATGTTAAGTCCAAGATTGAGTAAAAGTCCAGAATCCCTTGTAGAAATAATATCAATCTGAATTGTGAAAGGATTTGTCTTCGAAAAAAAATATATCACTCGGTTTCCTTGCTCGTCGAGAAAACTTGACCATCGTACGTAGCAGCAGCTTGTGTGTGTAGTGTTGTGGGGGAAGGCACTCATTATTGCGGGCACCACAATCCCCGGGACACCACAGATTCAGTAGCTTTGTTTGCACCTTATGAATAGTAAACTCAGGCTGACCTTTGACATGATTGGATAATGACATGGAAACCTGTCAACAAAGGAAGTGGATGAGGCGGAGTGAAGTGTTTTTGTTTGTGTTCAGTGGTTTGTGAAATTAATCTTCTGGGATGGTTCTAAATTCCTCTTGCCATCTGTGTGCTTGAATGAGTCTGGAACTGCAATGCTGGAGCTGTGACACAGATGATAGATGATGCATGATTACAGGACTTACCCTTGAATGATGAAATATTTGCGTGTGTTGGGGACATTTGTTTTCTTTAAGCGACTGACCACCAGAGAGATGGTACATTGGGTACTATTACTTGGAACAAAGGAAGGTACCTTTAAAGAGGACATGAGGCGTTTCCAGAAAGAAGCGCCCCCAATTTTTTTCGAACCCAGGTTTGTCATATTTGGAATGCTGTTCCAATGTATTCGATCACACATGAAGTGAAAAAGCCGAATACGCGTCTTTATGTTAATAATATGTGATTTAGTACTTCTGTCGTGCACGACAGAAAAGTCAAAGCACGGTTTAGGGGACAATTAGTTAGGCAGGGCAAGTACAACAAGAGGTGTGTTTTTGTACTTTGCCGTTGTCCAAAACCTTCCGGAACGTTCTTGGTAGGTGGTCTACAATCGATTCGGTGCAATTTGAGAGAAAGTTGTATCCTGAAAAAAATTTCCTAACTGGCACGTTAAGTTTGACTTTGCCAAAACCAGAGAGATGTTATAAAAGCACTATCGCTATTTGCTAAATCAAAAAATAAAACAAAAATCATTAAAAAAAATCAGAATTGTTGAATGTATGTATTAAACAAGTAGGCTATAGGTTATGTAACAATACCCTATGATGGTAAACACCAAAACAAAAAATCCAAAAGCAAAGTGACCAAAAACATCAGGTACGGGTGGGTCAATTGGTCTTATTGTCGTAAGGACACTACTGCAACACGTAAACTTGGAATGGAGATTCATATCTTTGAATAAAATAACAAGAAGCCTACAGACTTAACCTTCACTTTTAATGGCGTCTGCAAAGTTCACAAAATTTTTACTCTGTTCGGGGAAATCATGCTAGTGTCTTTAAATATAAACCTATGGCCCAAAATAGGCATGATAAGGGTCTGCTTTATGTCTTTTTGTTTTTGTGGTGTTAATGTTGTTGGATTAAGTATGTTTACAATGATATGGGATTTTAAGATTGAATTTCATATTTTTTTTATGTTGTTTTGTTATTTTATAATTTAAAGCATTTTCTTAGGAATTTTGCAAGTTGTGGTGATAGCCACCCAGCACCAGAAAAATTAGTTGTACCCACAGAAATCACCCCAAAACAACATAACTTTTGTATCAAATACCCAATTTTCCCACTGAAATATTTCTCATTCTCTCTGCTATTGATACAATAACAACAGCTCTCTACACGTGTCATCACATTTAGTCTAAACACAGGGCACATCACACAAAAGGTAAACAATATTCGCCAGGGTACTCACACTAGCACGCAACCACCTTACCTTAGCTATCCCAGCTTGTGAGTTTCTGAACAATACTGCTGCCAATTGTTAAGTCCAAGATTGAGTAAAAAGTCCAGAATTTTCCCATTGGTAGAAATAATATCAATCTGATATTGTGAAAGGATTGTCTTCGAAAAATAATATCCACTAGGTTCCTATGCTAGCTAGAGAAAACTTGACCCACTCTGTACGTAGCAGCCAGATTTGTGTATGTGTGTATGTGTTGTGGTGAGTATTGTTGTGAAGGCCACTCACTGTATTGAGTGCACCACAATCACACATGTACCCCACATGAATTCAGTAGCTTTGTTTGCACTTCATGAATAGTAAACTCAGGCTGACCTTTGACCTTGATTGGTAATGACCTGGAAACCTGTCAACAAAGAAGTGGATGAGGAGGAGGAAGTGTTTTTGTTTGTGTTCAGTGGTTTGTGAAATTAATCTTCTGGGATGGTTTTAAATCCCTCTTGCCCTCTGTTGTGCTTGAATGAGTCTGGAACTGCAATGCTGGAGCTGTGACACAGATGCATAGATGATGCATGCATACATGCACTTTACCATTTATGATGCAATCATTTTGCGTGTGTTTTGGGACATTTTTGTTTTCTTGAAGCTGACTGACCAACCAGAGAGATGTTACATTGGGGTACCTCTTACCTGGAAAAAAAGGAAGGGTACCTTAAAGAGACATGAGGAGATTTCCAGAAAGAAGCGCCCCCATTTTTTTCGAACCCAGGTTTTTTGCATATTTAGAATGCTTTCCAATGTATTAGATCACACCTGAAGTGAATAAGCCGAATACGCCGTCTTTATGTAATAATATGATGATTTAGTACTTTCTGTCGTGCACGACAGAAAGTCAAAGCACTGTGATCTATGGGGACAATTACGTTAGGCAGGCAAGTTCACAACAAGGTTTGCTGTTTTCTTTGTACTTGTTTGTCCAATAAACCTTCGGAACGTTCTTGGTAGGTGGTCTACAATCGATTCTGTGCAATTTGAGAGAAATTTGTATCCTAAAAAAATCTCCGCCTGTCACTTTAAGTTGACTTTCCAACCAGAGAGATGTTATAAAAGCACTATCAGCTATTTGCTAAATCAAAAAATAAAAAAAAATCATTTAAAAATCAAATTTTTGAATGTATGTATTAACAAGTAGGCCTATAGGTATCGTAACAATTACCCTACGAGTGGTAACACCAAAAGCAAAAAATCAAAAGCGAAAGGACAAAATCAGGTACTTTGGTCTTTATTGTCCGTAAGGACACTTACTGCAACACGTAATTGAATGGAGATTCATATCTTTGAAAAATAACAAGAATCCTTCACTTTTAAGCTGCTTCTGCAAATTCAAAATATTTTTACTCTTTCGGGCAAATCACCAATAGTGTCTTTAAATATAATACCTCTCTAGGCCCAAAATAGAATGATAAGGTCTGCTTTTCATGTCCTTTTTTGTTGTTTTGTTGTGTTAATGTTTTTTTATTAAGTACTGTTTAAAATGATATGGGACTTTTAAGATGTAATTTCCATATTTTTTTTTATTTTCTAGAATGTGTAAAGCATTTTCTTTATGATTTTTGCAGTTGTGGTGATAGCCACCCAGCACCAGAAAATTTAGTATGCCATGCATGGGAGGCACTAAAATATTTTGGGTACAGATGTACTGGGCAGATTTTCAAACATTGAGCTGTTGGACTGTTGAGCTCAACTGGTTTTATTACAGGAATTGGACCATTTTTCATCCTAACTCAAGTTAGGAACCGGATTCAGTAGGATTATCTAGGTTATAAACTGGGCT
>JAMKCH010052826.1:0-10072 GCA_023653785.1 Ophioderma brevispina
AACGAACGATATGCAAACAGTGAAGGTCTCCCATTTACCCGCTATGGAAGTCGTTTGGATTACAATTTGCATGGTTGAACATTTAAACACAATTTGCAAAGACATCGTCATCGTCGTCTCATCAAATCATTAGACATCTCGTCGTCATCATCATCATCCTCATTCATCATCCGCATCATCAGATTCATCATCCTAGCATCATCATATCGGCCATCGTAATGCGTTAAGCAGCAGAGGGTCAGCGGCAGAAGCATAAGTAAGCGACAGCAAGCATGCATGCAGAGCTTTCCATCAGCAGCAGCAGCAGCAGTAGCAGCAGCAGCAGCAGCATCATCATCAGTCCACAATGTCGTCGGTCAAGCCTCGGATTTTTCAGTATTTCATCGTTATTCCAATATCATCACCGCCAGCGTTATTCTATTTTTATCATCGTGCGGCATCATCGGCATCATCATAAGCCCGTAGCTATAGTAATCTCACCATACCACATTAGAAATCTCAACGGTGTTTTCATGCAGTCGAATAAGTATTCAAAACTCCTTAGAACACAACGAATCAAAATTTGGGTTTTTGACAAAACTGTCCCAAATCCACATTTCAAGTGGGGCATTTTGAAAGAAAACAGTAGTCTTCTTTGTTTTTTTACTCCGGTCGTCAGTTAGTAACCATTCATGGTTTTAATACATAAACCCACTTTTAAATAGCCATTTCCTTTTATTTCCATTTATTACACGCATTCATAAAGTAAATTCAAACTTTTCAACGCATTTCTCAGAACTAGCATTTCATTGCTGATTCGACAGTATGCAGAACCAACGACGATATATGTTTTGGAACCACCAGGCTTCGAAGAAAAGTTAAGTAAGAAAATATCTCCTTGTATGGCATTTTGTATGATTTTTGAATATGATTCCCAAAGTATTACGCAATGTTTTCAAGTGAGTAAAAATTAATGTTGCTCAACAGTTGGGTAAGCAGTGTGCTCAGCACCAGTAGTAGTAGTAGTAGTGAAAACCAAAGTTTTTAAATCCGGTTTTGTAACGCAACCGGGGGTGGCCGGATTCACTGCATTCGTAGCAATCGCCAGTACTCCCTCCTTCCCACTTCACCCGATTCAAATGCATCCCCCATCCTCACCCAACCTCCTTTACTTTCCTCCTCACTTGATTCCCCAAGTCTCTTGGTCAGCACCCGCTTCCTCAAAAACCACCAACCTCGAACTCAAAAGCTCTTGTTTAAAAAATGCTACCATCCTTCCTCAGCACGTGCCCAACCAATATACGCCATTCGACTTCGCCAGTCGGTCAGCCACCTCTTCCAAACCAAAATCTGCATCCAAAACCTAGTATTCATTCCTAATCCATCAATTTCACACCACACAATGCTCTCACCATTGCTCTCTGCCCTTCTCAAAATCCACATCTCATTTTCACTCAGGCACCATGTCTCACTCCAATATACAGCATCACTGATCAACTCCTGTACACCATCCCTTTCATCTTCAAAGGATAATTTCTCCCAAGTAACACAAATCTCCACATTCTCTAAACTTCACCCACCCATACCATTACTCTGGCTGTCACAGCCGCCTAACATTCCACCACCCGGCACAATCTTCCCCTAGGTATGTGAACTCCTTCAATTGTTTCACTCGGGGTGTCACACACTTTCAACCTCTTCCCCATCCCGAACTCCCTTCTTGCCAAGTCTTCTTGCCAAACTTGGGGTCACTCTCTCATCTTTGTGCATCTCCCATGAATCCATTTCCCCATTTCTCAAACCACACTGAATTTGCCCCACCGTCTTTCCCACCTTATTCCACAGATACCTCCCTTTAAACTAAATCATCAGCAGACAGCATATCTCACTCATCAACCTTCTTTTGCACTCTCGTAACCACACATCAAACCACCAATTGCAAACACCAACGGCGACCGCACAGACCCTGGTAGGTAACCAGTTGAGCCAAAACATGTTACTCAACGATTGAGCAAGAAATTACTCAAATACAGTACAAAATATACTCATTATGGGTAGAGTAAAAAAAGTCACACCTCAACTGTTGAGTAAAGCGGAAATGAGTAGAAAATTTTACTCAACAAAAGTTGAGTCAAATATGATCTTTTATGAGAAAAAGAAAAAAAATGTTTATACAAGGCCAGAGTAAAATGATACTCAAACTTTGTGAGTCAGTCTACTCAACAACAAGAGCTTGTGACACCATAAGGAAGGTAAAAATTACTCAGGTTGGTAAAAAACATTAGAGTGTAAAAGAGTGAACTGTTACATCAGATGGTGGGCCATGGATACGATGAAATTAAATAATTTCGACCAAAATGTATGAAAAGTAATTTTATTTAGATATAATTGACCAAAGATGAAGTGTTTTAAACAACCCCCCCCGCCCCCCCCCCCCCACATTTCATTTTGGGGGGGACGAAAAACAACCTAACGAGATAGGAAATGCCAACAGAGTGTGGCAAAATTGCACTTCGCAACAAAAATATTACAAATATTTTCCGTGTCAATCTTTGCTAAAACTATATACTGTATGAACAGGGGCCGTACGCAGGAGTTTTTTTTTTTGGGGGGGGGGGGGGGCGGAACTTCGAAAAGGGGACCTTTTTTGGCAAAAAAAGTTGACCAACCCCCTAAAAATGGTCCTTTTTTTGAACATTTTATCACCAAAAAGGGGACTTTTGTTGTCAAAATTTCGCGAATTTTTGACCTTTTTATCCAAAAATTCAGCAACAAAGTGAACCTTTTTCCCCTTTGTGGATTTTTTTGGGGTTGCGACCGCACCCCCCCTGCGTACGGGCCGTGATGAGCCCTAAGTGTTCCTCTATAAATTGCCGTTTACCACCCCATTGGCGACTATAGATCCAGAATACGCTCAATTAAGTGGAAAAGGGTTGTTTCTTTAAATTAAGTTGGGCCACTTTCACATGGATCGGTTAATCTGGTTAAGTGAAAATGTATTGAAAAGGCATTAGATTGATGCATTAACTTTCAAAGAAGTATGAACAGAATAACATTTTCTGATGTTAATTCAGTTTATGTGCATTATTAAAAAGAAACCGCTGCATTTAATTAACATAAGATTAAAGTTAAATCGTGACACATTGAGCAATAGCCAGAATTCACCACTGGAGCGTGTGAATAGTTACACAACTTCTATCAGAAGCAGGTACAAAACCATTGGTTTTTCTCAGCAATAGTGGGGTGGTTCTACGGGCAAATGGTTTGTTCAACCGTCCAATAAGTTGAACAGCTTTCACTCAGAATCATTACCCTGAACAATTCCCACACAGAGAGTGAGAGTGGCCCAATGCGAATTTGACATGCTTATTTTTGCTCTAATTCCTTTACAATCGTCCAAATTATAGGGGAAAGTTTGTTTTGTGTAGCTAAGAACACTGTTCTACTCGAGGAAATGTATCACGCATTTTAAAGTGCTCTCAACCTTTCAAAATATTAATTTGTGAATGTTGCACATTTTATTGAACTCTGTATTCTTAAGAATGAGGAAAGGTTGCTATATATTCTTTCACCGTGAATAAACAAGGGCATAATTGTGTAGTAGAACATTACAGGGTGTACCAAAAAAAAAAGTGGTGCAAAGCAGATCAACCCCGAGTTCTCAAAAACTACTGAAGTGTGAATTTCTTCTCATCGTGAATATTAATTTAATATTTTGGATAAATGTTTGGCAAATCCCATGACATCCGCCACGCAAACCCGAGATTGAACGATTATAAAGGCCATTGTTTCACCCTTCCAATGGGATTACTACAGGTAACATCATTTGTCCGTTCTGCTGTCGGATGAGCGATTTCCAACACATGAATGTTACTGCTGTATTCATGGCCATACCATTAAATATGAACAAATTAGGAAATACAAAAAATGTACGGGATATTAGTTTTAGATTTATTAGTGGCAAAATAGGCATGTAGGAATAATAAAACGGGCAATGATTGAGCCTACAGTCGGCATGCTAAATAATTTATGATCAGCCACAAATCAAAACTTTGCCGTATGTTTGTTATATCAACCAGTGCAGTTTTTGTGATGTTAAATGTTTAACTTGTACCCAAATAAGGGCCAATGTGTTTAATGTCATACATGCAGTACATTCTTTTTACACAGAAGAAAAGAAATTGAAATAGCTTAGTGACATGAGTGACTTGCTCCGGCAGGAAACCTCCTTTGCTGGCATATCTTGTCCCAGATCCACAATGTTAAGACCACAACAGATACGATTTCTCGAAGTTTCATTCTTTGTGATCGTTTTTTTAAATAACACAATTGGGTAAGTCCCATTAATTTTCAGTAAACTAAGTTTAAGAGGATCCACCGTTCATTTATTTATTATTTCTCTCACAATTTTTAAGTAATGACCTGAATCTACAATTTTAATTCAGCAACATCATGGCTTTCGTAAATCTCTTTCAAATGTACCGGATTAGTTCCGACATAATATTTCAACAGGTAACCTTTGAATTAGTATTGTCAGCTTAAAAGTTTTATTATTAGAGATATCTTGTAAGATATTTGTTCAGATTAAAGCCACGGCATTAATGAAGTAGCAAATCACCTTCAGGTTCTTAGGTTATCATTTAATCAACGCACACATTAGAACCACAAAAACCTATCTATTACCGATAATCACTGTGTAAATCCCATTGGAATGGATGAAAACAGAGCGGCCTTAATAATCGTTGACATCTCTGGATTGGATGGGCGGATTGTCATGGATTTGCACACAGTTTATTTATACAAAAGAGGATTAAATTAATATCTTCCTTGAAAATTAAATTCACAGCTTTAGCATTTTTCTGAGAAATCGAAATTTATCTGCTTGCACCAATTTTTGGGACACCTGTATTTGAAGATTGTGCTTGCAAACACCGGAAATTATCATTTTTATGATAAGACTAAGACATGTTTTGCATAAATATTGCTTTCCAAAATTCCACGTTATACACTGAACTATTGTCAGAAGTAGTTAACCTAATCGTATCATTATTTTCTTTATAATTGGTTAATTAGTTTGGTAAACAGATGTATCGGTTGTTGCATCTGGCCTTTCATTTCAATAATTTAACACCTGGACTTACATTTGAAATCGGCAGCATGCGCCCTGTGTTCCAAGATGTCATCAATGGGTGTTGCCTTCACAAATGGTTCTTGTGTACTGCAATGTCAGGAAGTCTTCGTTAGCTTTGTCCGGGCCGTTATGTCAATCTGTCCCATTTGGGACTTGGGAAACAGCTTCAAGTTCTGCAACCTTGTAATAATGAAATCTAGGCCATGGACCCGTTTTTCTTAGATAAAGATACACCCTTTCCACTATAAATAGGGCGTACGTTGCACTTTATTCTAAAGGGATTATTGGTATGAAATATCGGCACATATATAAATGAAATATCCCTAAATATGATTGTTGTACCAGATGGTTTGCAATGGTCATTGGAGTAGTCCTTGCGAAGAAGCAGAAAAACACATTTTCACAAAAGTTCGACCAATAAGAGCGTGACAATGAAGTTTGACATATGGAGCGTGGAGTTCGACCTGTAGAGCGTGCAAATTCGGATTTATGTCCGCTCTGGCATTCCATTCAGGGAACAAACATGGAGCTTCCATGATTGCGTCAGTTGGTACATTTTGTCGGGAATCTAAATCTGGAATTGTTTCAGTAAGGAGGATACACCCAATGGCCATGAAATCATCTGGTACGTTTTATTTAGGGATATTTCATTATATATGTGCAGATCGGTCATCCAAAAATCACTTGAAGACAAATTCTAAAAATTGGATATTCGGACAAACGTTGGAGCTCTTTATAAGCACAATCATTACTGACCGATTGCCTGTTGTCTCTATCGTTTAATTACGTTTTGATATTGAATGAATGCAATTAAAAGGGAAATTCGTCGTTTACGTGCTGTGTTTTAAATCATGCAGGCAAGAGTATCTTCTTATTGATTGTTGTTAGAATTCGTCTCTGGACAAATCCGCCTTTTGCATACCACAAACATAAGCAACGCATTGTGGACTGTCTTTGGGCCGGCGTGAATCACGAAATCTGTCGCTACAAATTGTATCGCATCCAGCACAACTTTGCACTGCTGAAATAAAAGATTAATAGTAGTTAAATTTCCCAAAAATAAACTAAAAGGGAAACCAGTTGATTAAAACGTGTTGACTTTGTCCATATTTTTTATTACCTGGAATTTTAATAGATTTCTATGAATATTAAAAAGTGTGAAGGCCAGGTGTTGAGTTTCTGGATCTCGGATGTTAAATTGAAACAGGCAAAATGACCTGACATTTAAATCAGCTAAATTACTTTTTTATGATTTTTTAAAATAACATCGTAATAAAAAAATTGTAACATACAGGGTGCAAGAGTAAAAAAAAAAAACCCTAATTCAGAATAAAAAATAATTTAAAATAGTTAAGAATGTTTTTTACTCAAATGTTGATTATAGTTATAAAGAAGAATAACACATTGCTTTCAGAAAACGGTTATTGGTGTCATTTGGACTTTGGAGGAAGAAGATACGCATATTTTGCTGAGAGAGTTAAAATTCATTGTTTGGCCGATTTGAAGCCAAACAAAGATGCATCGCTTACATAGAGTAAACAGGTCTTCGCAAGTGAGTTGAGATATAAAAACATTTAACAGTGAAATATTGTTAAACAATAGAAGGTTGGAGAGTAATTGAAGGATATAAAAATACTATACCAGATAATTAAAAAAATGCCTCAAAAAAAATATTCAATTTCCCAAATAAGAAATCAGATAGCTGGGTATGACCACAGTTTACTTTGGTTCAGCAAGATTTCATGGTTTTAACCTACAACTTGGGAGCAAAAGTGAAACATAGAAAGTTGGGTATTCGCTTGAAAAAACCAGCAGTGCGTATGAATTTTAAGTTTTAATGCCGATTTCATTTACAGAAAACTTCAGCTTTAGTTTCTTCTTGCAATTTAGGATGCTGGTTACTGTATTTGTGACAAAAATAATACCTAGAGATGTACAAACAAAAATACTCTGGCAGTTTCATATGGGTTCATGAACTGAAACCATTGATATGAGTGATTTTCATTACTGAACTCTTTAGGATATTTGAACAATGGTAATTTAATTTTTTGAAGGATATTTTTACTTATATTATGGTACACATAGACCATTTTATTCAAACTGATATGTTTTTTTGTCGAGAAGAAATCGATACCATCTGACAATTGCATGTGTGAAATTGTCTTTGCTATAATAAGGTTTAGGTATTACGTACGGGTTGTCCAGTCTCTCGCATTGTATGGATAAAATCGGCCAAACTGAAATTTTAGGTCCTCCGCAAAAATTGCATAGTTCTGAACCCAAAGTCCGAAAGACACCAAATAAAAAAATCGACCTAGAAGACCCTAGCCTGTTATCTTCTGTACACCCAGCCCCCAACAGAACAAACATGAAGCAAAAAATAACGTTTAAACCTTTGAAGACGGTTCAAAAATATTTCTGAATGTAGGGTTTTTATAATTGACTCACACTGTATATTTCTAGGGCTATACATAGAATAACCGAAATTAGATATTGAAGTAAAAAAAAAAACAATAATCAAGTAATAATGTTCTTGGATTATTAGTCCGCATTATGATGAAGGACAAATTAATACGTACATATATAATCAATCTTATACCTTGATGTTTTGATATGCCAATTGGTCCATTCTCCGATAAAGTGTAAAAAAGTCGTTTTTAGTGTTCGCTAACAGTCATGCACAGTTTAAGCTTGTTTTTGCACGTTAAGAAGGGATGTTATTAATATAAATTATACTTAGGAGTTACGGTTTTTAAAATGATTCGGACTAGAAGTTGTAAACAGGCTGAGAAAAGTATCAAGCAGCCAAGGCTTAACGATGCATTCATTATTGCTTTTAGCTATGTCGCCAGCCCAAATCGTTCTTCAAAAGTGTCCCTGCTCGTTACACAAGAGCCATATCAAAGATTACATCGCGTTTTTATAAGCCTCTATTATGCCATAATTTTAAATTCAAAAATGATTCATAGTGGATGATTAAAGTTTCGCAATAGTGTCTGAGAGGCATGTCGCCCAATATTCCAGGCCAGATACGTTACCATAATTCGAATGGATACAAATTTGCTCAAAAATACCGGAAGACCAATGTTCCAATATTGTAAATCGAGTAACGATATCAATGTTATATTAGGTCCATGTTTACAATAAAATCTGGTTTAAGGGTAACAATTTCCAGTCCTGGAAATGAAAGAATCCCTATTGTTACGTTCATACCGCGCCAGATACGTTTCCATCCCTCCTTCTACGCTCTTGCAAAATTCGACACATAAGTCGAATACTACACCACCCAGGCTTTAGGTATAAAGGTAAATACCTATAATAGATACTAGTCGGTGAAGCACGTAAATTCATCAAGACAGCACGATTCAGAAAAGGTCGGCCAGATACGTTACCCATATACGTCACTTAAGTGTTAACGTTAGGCAATATACTAAAAAATCGTAATATATTTTTAAGATCACACACCCATGCATGTTCCGTGTTCTGATAATATTCAAGTGTTTTTACGATTATTCAATGATTTTTCAGAAATTTCCGTAATGTTGATATTTGGTCATTTGGGACACCAACCTTTGAACACTTTACGGAGAATGGCCCAATTGACATTTCTCCTCTATATCGTTTCTAATCCGGAAATTGTTAAGTATTATTTCTCATTCCACGAGAATTTACTCCAGGCTACTCATAAGGCTTTTTGTAAGTTTCGTTATTATGGCGTTATATCCAGTTAATCTAATTCAAGGGTCCTGACGTAGGCTGCTCTACTAGTTTTAATGTGGACCTGAAGTTGGATCATATTAACAGCTAAAAAATATCCATCACCTTGTCCCGTTTCTTGATAGATCATAGACTCTTGTAACAGTGGTGTATTTATAAGCATTAAATATTCAAATAGGCCAAACACCCGAAGAACACTTTAATTGTTTTTTGCTCAACCATGTCGAGAAATCACTTTTGGACCATTTAAATTGAAACCCACCCTCGTCTCCCAAGGGGTGGGGGGTGGTTCCACCCCAAGTGAACTTTCCTCCAGTGCGCCAAATGCCAAAGCTTTCGTTAAAAAGCTTCTAGGTAAGAATTTTCTGCATCCGTTCCGGTCATTTTATCGCGAAAATTTTGAATTGTAGCACTTCACCGAGGCTAGGGTATGCTCGTCAAAGTCGAAAGGTGTGGGGGGTGGAAATTATTATGCCCGCCCCTTAAGGTATTTTGAAAAAGTGTGTTTTATTACTAACTACTGTTATTAATTTTTGACACATGTTGAACTTGTTTGGCCATTTTGGCCTACAAAGTGTCAATTGACATGGCTAGCACTCTATCATTGATGTTCGTTTCTTTGGAAGTAAACTGTAATGTTCCATAGATTGTGAGAAAGGAAGGCAGTATGACTCATTTATGGATATCGGACAATTTTTTTTGGCCAATTTGACCCCAAAATAATTCCAATTGGAGACTGGCTAGCACTCAATCCGTCACTTGTGTTCCCTTGGGATGTACAGCCCAGGATGTCCTGATGAAAATTTTGATATAACAATCACATGCATATTTTCCCTTAATATTTTGCAGAGTCAAACTACGTTTTATGGTTCAAATAACAACGTTTATAATTACATAATTGCTTATTTTTTTCATCCTTTATACTTATTGGAACATCTTGTTGAATCTTTGAAGTAGGACTTGAATCAACATTTATTTACAAGCTATATTAATAAATGTACTTGAATTTGAGTACCATAATCTTTTTGACCCTCACTCACTTTGGAATTCTATTATCCAGTGTGAGTCAAAAAGTGACACCAAATGAGGGATTTTTTGTAATGAAGAAACTCATCGGAATTTACCAAATTAATTGCTGTGTTAGATAACCTTTTTAATTACCTTTCATAATAATTTTTCATTTTGAAATCGATCAAGTCATTCAAAGTTACAGGTGATGTTTGTGAAGGTATCCTTTTCAAGCCC
>JAMKCH010052828.1:0-10142 GCA_023653785.1 Ophioderma brevispina
GTGGAGATATGGATTGAGGTGATGATGGAGTTGTGCAGAGATGTGATTGGGGGAGGGATGCGGTGAGTGGGAGTGCTGTGTGGTTAATCCAAATTTTTAAAGGGAAAGGGGATTTTTTGGCCCCCAATTATGAGTGTGTTGCATTATAGGGGTGTGAAGTTGTTAGAGCTGCATGAAGCTTGTGATGAGGGTTCTGGAGAATAGGATTTTGAAGATAGTGGAAGTGGGTGAGATGCAATTTGGGTTATGCCAGGGAAGGAACGATGATGCAGTGTTTTTTAGGAGGTTGCAAGAGAATACCAGCTAAAGGGGAAGAAGCTGGTATATGCGTTTTGTAGACTTGGAGAGGCATTGATAGTGGGTACTAGGAAAGTGATGGATGTGGGCGATGAGGGAAAGAGAGACATACCAGAAGTAGTGGTTAGAGCAGTGCTGAGTTTGATGAAGGAGCCAAAACGAGAGTAGAGTGGGGTCTGATTTGTCAGAGGAGTGTGAGGTCAAGGTGGGTGCGCATCAAGGTCTGTACTTGCCATGATTTTGCAATGGTGATTGATGGTTCACAGAGGAGTGCACAAGAGGTTGCTGAGTGGATGTTGAATGCGGATGACTTGGTTTTCATGAGGGAGACATTGGAGGGATGAGGGAGAAGTTTTGAAATGGAAGAAAAGCTTGAGAGTCGAGTAAGGGTTCTGAAGGTAAACCTTGGCAAGACAAAAGTGCTGGTGAGTGGGCGGAGAGGGAGTGGTAGCGAGTAAGGTATAGACCCATGTGGGGGTATGTGGGAAGAGAGTAAAAGCAAATTCAGTGGGGTGTGAAGAATGTGGGAAATGGATCAATGGGCGAGGCACAAAAGATGAGAGAGTGACCCCCTAGTTTGGCAAGAGATTTGGTGTAGAAGATGTGCGAAGGGAGCTGGAGGGATGGTGGAACAGGAGGAAAGTTGGTGTGATGGTGGTGAGTCAGGAAGGAGTTCACATACCTAGGGGATAAGGTTAGTAGGGGTGGTGGAGTGAGGTGGCTGTGTGACAGCAAGGTGAGGTATATGGTGGGTGAAGTTTAGGGAATGTGGGGGTTGTTGCATGGGAAGAGATATCCTTGAAGATTGAAAGGAAATGGTGATAAAAGCTGTGTGAGATCGTGATGCTGTATGGAGTGAGACGTGGTGTCCTGTCTGAGCGAAAATGAGGTGGGGATTTTGAGGAGGACAGAGAGAGCAAGATGAGGAGCGATGTGTGTGTGAAGTTGATGGAACAGGATGTGAAGACTGAGGACATGATTCAGATGTTGGTTTGGAAGAGGCGGTGGGCCGGTTGGCGAAGGCGAAAGTGTACGTTGGTAGGGCATGTGTTGAGGAAGGTGACGAGCATGTGTTAGCAGGCTTTTGAGGTGCGAGGTAGCAGTTTGAGGAGGAGGGGACGTCCAAAGAAGACATGGAAGAAACAAGGGAAGGAGGAGAGTAGGAGGGTGGGTTGAGGAGGAGGATGATTGAATCGGGTGAAATGGAAGGAAGGAGGAAAAGGAAGGGGTCAGGGCGGTTGCTGCAAATGTGATGAATCCGGCCCACCCCCGTTGACGGGGACAAAAACGGATTAAACTTTGTTTAGTAGTAGTAGTCGTCACAAGAAATCCTTCATTTAGTTGTTATAATATTATGTATCACTAATTCCGTATTAATTCAATGGTTTGGAAAAGTAACCTGAAGAAGAAAAGGACTAGCACAAGCACATTGTGGTTGGGGCTGCATGCATATTGTGAATCCATTGAAGATTTAGTAGTATTATATTTTCATATGAAAATATACTTTATTTTACATATATCTGAAAAAATTGTGGAGTGTTCACAAAATACTTGTATCACAATGTCACAACTGGTCCTTACACAGCTCAAAAAAAAATGTATTCCCGGAAAGAGTTCTGATTTTGTACAATTTCCCGCAAGGTCAGGGAGGTTTATGAGTTTCATTGTAAAGGAACGCATTGCATGACGCTCCACACAGCGCCTCATGAACCCTCCTCTTTGCCGTGCAATTCATTGCGTTCCTCACAAGTAAAGCAATCAATCCACATACATTGTCTCCTCAGATTGAACTTCACATAAGCTTGACACTCACTTTGATTAGGCAACGCACCGCATACATTATGAGGTCGCTGTTTGCGAAATATCAGTGCTGGATCATGGATTTATACCATACCTACTAGCCCCTTTTACAAAGCAGTGCACGATGATGTGGTTGGATGAACATGTGGGACTTGGGACTATAAACGATATGGATATTATCTATCTTTGTAAGACATGCAAATGATTTTCTTGAGATACAACACATCCGAAGAAAAAATGTTTATAGTGATGAAACTACCTGTAATTCATCGGCTATTTAGTTTATTTTTAAATGTCCATCTTTGTCAATTTTTCTTCGTATGAGCCAATATGTATTTTTCTCCCCTACAGCTCAGATTCCCCCCACAAGCATGTGCATTTCCTAGAAGGATGCTTTCCAATACCCCCACTTTTTTGAAGCCATGTCAAACTTTGCCTGTTTGCTGACAAGTGCTTGAAGGTCCTTCTCTCCATTGACATGTGCTCAAACAAGTGGGTGTGACTCATGTCACCACATATTTTATGCATCTACGTTGGGACAATATTTTGCACTATTCGTAGAGGCATGAACGATTCAATTGACTATCTTGTTCAAGATGATCTTTTGTTCCTTTTATACACTGAATTTATAACATATTGCCATACCACCTCAAATCGCAGGCAGGGATAGGCAATGGTCTAATGCAGACACCAAGGCAGAGTACTAGAGCTATGATGTTCCGAGCTAAGGCAAGCCTATTTTTACTCAGTATTTTATGTACAAGAATCACTCCCATTCCTGAATCACTCATTAGTACGTACCAAGTACCACAAATCACACCCAAAACCGATACGAATCCTTACCATGAGGTGCAGCCAAGCACTTTGTTTATCCTGCATTTAATAAAATCGTGATGCCCCCCCCATGCAATTGCCCGAGTACAATACCATTTTACAATAATGTTGGTCTGCATGTATCAGTCATGACTATAGTACATCCTTCTTGGACATATAAATAACTCAATAACATCCACATAACACCCCCCCCCCACCAAGAAATTCTTGCAAATCACCATAAAATACTGAATACAAGGCACCCAGACCTCAGACGCTGTGGGTGAGACCAAAATGCCAAATGGCAGTACGGCTATGTGCGGCAGTCAAGACCCCTAGTTTGCACCTCTTCTGCAGTGCTTAATCTGTTTCAACTATGTTTTCAGTTCTTCCAAATTTGGTAGTTTCCATGGCTAAAATGTTGGGAAATTTTGCCCGTTCTTCAGGCTCCCACACCTCAAATTTGCCCAAATTCAGTTGGCCCAGTCCTAAAATTGGCCAAACAAAATCAGTTCTGAAGATCCTACTTTTGCCAAATTTTCAGTTAACTAGCCACAGCCCAACCCTCCCCTTCCCCCGGCACATCCTGCCCGCCTTAAAATTCAAATGACTTACGACTGTGTTTTGACTCGCAACAGCACACACACATTCCAGGCAGTATGTTGCACAGCTGCTGCACATAATTTTCAGGGTGTAATGCAATTAATAATCACTAAACTCGTGTAGGTGGTCTAACAATTAAATACACTTGGCAAACAAAAGCGCCCCCAATAAGGGTAAAATTGTTCCACTTTTGTCAGAAATGGCTTAATTGTCTTTTTTCGGACATTAAACTTTCAGCAATTGAATGGGACTTTCACATTTTGTAGATACTGCCATTTTCCCTTCCTTTTCCTCCTTACCAAGTTTTTATATTTAAAAGTACAAAATTATTTTTTCACTTATCTTTTTACTTTTAAGGTATTTCTAAACAAAATTATTTTAATTTCATAATCAAATTCCTTAACTTTGAAAATATTGAGGCATCAAAGATTAATGTTTATTAAATCTAGTTATTTTTGAGATATTGAAGTTAGTAATTTGCAGTATCATTTACTGGGTTCATAAGCTAGAACCTCAGTCAAAAAAAACATTAAATAGGTTTGGCTATGCCCATAAATCATAACTGTATATCGAAACTGAAATCTAAGTGTTTTGAAATGAAGTATTTATTATAGCACACTATATACCTCTTCAAGTAATGTATTTTAATGTCAACAGGTTGGTGATGGCACTGTTGAGAATTTTTCAATTGATTTTGCCACACTGTTTTATTAACATTTTAAACTCCGGCTCGTGACACTTAATGACATCATTGTACGAAAACCAACAATGACTTCAACTCTGGTCACTTACTAAGACTTTAAAGGTGCAATGTTCCGATCGTATTGGGACCCCCCTGATTTCCCCCCGGAAGTAGTATCGATTCTGATATCAATATGAAAGGCCGTATTTTTCTCATTGGTCATCCTCAATACATTTCATTCCCAGATATAAAAACACAAACCGCGTTTTAGTGGTTTACCACCAATATTAGCACAGTATTGAATAGGGCTTTGCAACATGCTTTTGCGTCTGCATCACAACCCAAGTTTGTTTCCCACTGTACTTGATGGAGTGTATGTGCAAGTGTCAGGCTCTCAATAAACAAGTAGAGACACAACATACAACACATAAATCGGAACAAGCACCTTTAATATGATTTCAATATATTCAGTGTAAACTCAACTTTAGCAAATTGGGGTAGAGTTTGTTACATTTTGAGAAAACTATGATAAGTGACTTAATGTAAGCTCATAATACAGAATAAATTAGAGGAACTGTTTGTGATGATATTTGTGTTTTTGATCCATTTTGTGTGGCATTCTAAGAATTAACAAATCCTAACTGATTGACCCTACTTTTGTCTAACATTAACACCACTTTTCTACTTCAGCCTGAAACATTTTGTGTAAGCACACCACAATGTACACTGCCACGCTATTCACAAAAACTTCTCAAGTTGTGTGAATGCAGACCGAACTAGACCTAATATCAAGTAATTCTTAAATAAGATTATGATGTTACAACAGTTGACTTAGGCAGCAAAAACCTTTCCTGAGATATGCCTCTTGATGTGCATCATCATCTCTTTCCATTGAACTTGTCTTGGTCCCTTATTCCCTCCTGACATCGTGAATCTTGACACCATCCTCCCAAGCCCAGTGAAGACGGTGGTACGGCATCCCTTTAAATGTACAAAAGGTCATAAATAATTGAGTTATCATACTGATAATTTTGGGTACTTCCTGCGTCTTTTAAGTAGAATGATTTAAAGGGCATTTCAAGGTCGACAGTCTCGTCCCCTGAACTTAAAGGTGCAACGAGAGATTTCACATAACGTTTCCCCTAAAAAGTGTGAAAATTCTGATTTTTGCACTAATGAAAGATTTCCATCAAAATAATCCCCATCTGAAGGATTAAGCTGAGAAATGTTTCTTTGGTACAAAATTGTGGTGAAATTTTCTAATTTCGTATAGGAGCAAATTAAAAAAAAGAAAAAATTATATTGAAATATAAAGCAAATTGAAATCACCTTTTTCTCCTCTTTTAAGACATTTCCTGTATAGCCAAATAGACGGTAAGAAACCTATTGTAGAGTCCTAATTCTATATGAAATTAGTTATGACACAATATTTTGGGAGCCTACAAATCCTCTTGGTTTGCACCTTAACGTGAGTTTAAGGTAGGAGAGTAAACCCCAAAATGTAAACATTTCTTGCAAATCTGTGAAAAAATTTAAAGAAGGCCGATTTTAACTGATTTTTTGGTATGTAGAGGTTTCAACATTTAACAACAAAAAGTGATTATCGTAGGGTGTTGGGAACTCGTTTTTTTGGGAGTCACGGTCAATACAGGGGTCAAATTGTTTGAAAATTATACAATTTAATAGTTTTATCATAGGATTCCCAAAAGGTAATAGTTTTGTACTATATTGCGTCTGCGTCAAAATTTTTGGAGTTATAGGCAAAAACAGCAAAAATCAATAAAATGGTCATTTTCAGTTGTACAGCAGGGGTCAATTTTAAAATTACTACTACTACTACTCCAATTTGGATAAAAATGTTGCCTTTATTGATGGAGCTCATAGGATTAAAAAGGAAAGTTTTTGATGACTGTCTTACTGCTTAGTTCCAATGTAGGGGCACCAAGGTCACACTCCTGCATTCAATGGGGCTTGACCTGTTCCCCCTACTTCGGTAAGTTAAGCATTTACTACTTTAGGGATACTAGGATTACCGGCTACGTTGTAAATGACATTACATTTTTTTTCCAAAAAGGCGTTTTCAAATTCCCATAGACTTTGTACAGGGACTGATTTTGGCAGTATAGAAAATAGACCAAAATAGGGCAATTTTGTGAAAAACTACCCATTTTATTTCAATTATTTCTCAAGTAATTGATGAGTTATAAGATTGGTGTTTGTTTTAATGGTTAAAGAAATATCAAAAATCCATACAATTTTTTTTTCTGTGTGCCATCAAAAGCAAAGAACAGGTGGTCACAACAACACTTTTTTTGGTTTAAGTATTTTTAGAAATACTGAAGTATCCACTTTTCAGAATTTTTCCTAGAAGAAACTACAACTCCCTTGGTGATGAATAAGTTGTCATGAGAAAGGAAATTAAATTTAGAAAATTCTCAAGTTAGATTTTGCAGATTGAGTGTTTCTATTTGAAATAACAGGTGTTTTTAATTTTCCCTTAATTTTTTTCCCTAAAATTATTTTTTTTCTAAAGAATTAAACACTTGATTCAAAAAAGCCAATGTGAGATTTTATGTATTTTGTTTATACACACATCCTGGAGTTTCAGCTTAAAAGCACCTTCCATTTAGGCTGGGAAAATTATTCAATGTAAAAATTAGGGAATTTTTAAAAAATAAATAAAAATACTAAAACAAATCGTGTAGTCTTGAAACTGCAAAAATAGGTGGAGGAAAGTTCAATCCTTACCATAGTCAAGTTTGGACTAAATTGATCTAGGGGTTTTGATTTTATGGTCATTTTTCTGTAAGACCATTTTGTCCGATGATCCTATCTTAAGCTGAGATCTTCGTATCAACTGAACTGTTAGCCTTTGTGGGTGTGTGCCTAATTTGATGTGTAGATTCATTTGATCCCATAGAAATTTCCAGATTTTGTATTTTCTGTCCGTAAACAAAACACGAAATAAAATATTCTGGCAGTTGTGTAGCACCAATATTCTGGATCAGGATAATAATTTTTACGCCAGTACAAATCAGAATTTTGAACATTTTTAAAGAATATAGATTATACACCACTAAGTAGGCAGCAAATGCTAAACATATCTTGAGTGCACTTGAGTTAAGTTGTGTGGCAGTTGTGTAGCACCAATATTCTGGATCAGGATAACAAATTTTACCCCAGTACAAATCAGAATTTTGAACATTTTAAAGAATATAGATTATACACCACTAAGTAGGCGGCAATAATGCTAAACATATTTTGGGTGCACTTGAGTTAAGTTGTGTGGCAGTTGTGTATCAGCAATATTCTGGATCAGGATAATAAATTTAACCCCAGTACAAATCAGAATTATACACCACTAAGTAGGCAGCAGTAAAGCTAAACATATCTTAGATGCACTATTTTCTTGCTTGGTGTCTGAAAAAACTGCTTCAAAATGTCTGAAAATGCACTAGTTATATTAAGAAAGTGACATAATTTCATGATTGATATGGTACCCTGGTATGTTTTCTCAAATTAAAATTTGGGCAAGACAATTTACTCTGTACTCATCAATGTCACATTGATTTGCCCACTATGAGCAGTACTGAATATAGAACATCTAGTGATGGGCTTTTCAATGCATGATATTATTGTATTTCTCATGAGAGAGTTAAATGTGACAAAAACAAGCTCAAAGTTGCCAGTTTTTCCTCTTCCTTACCTATATGATGCAGCACAGCCTGGTGGGAATTCAAATACTGATTCTCTTGTTGCACAGTTGAAGAAGTACTTTCTCTGTTGTGACCTGCTGACATGCATTGCCCATGGATCTAGTAAGACAACAAATATGGTGCACATTAGTTGTGAGGGGAACTCAATTACATTCCCCAATTGTTCATAAAAAATTTAAAAAATGTCTCTGTACATACAAGCGGTTATACACCATGACAATGTACAGCCATGGGGGTTTTTATTGAGCAATAATGTAACATGGTTGAATTCATCTATAGTCGGGTCCTGACGAGGCCCAACAACTTCAGTTTTTGTCACACCAAAGTGGTAGCTTAGTGGACCATGGAGACACACCTGGTGTGTTAACATACCGAGTATGCCGCACATATCACACCAAGTCATCCCCCCCCTAAAAATCTAGGTGTGTTGGTCAACACTCTAAGTTTGCCCGAGTTGTTCACCCATGGAGACGCACTTGGTGTATTGATCTGAACTCTGACCTTCAAAATTCACCAGCGGTAATCATTTATGGCTTGATTTATTTTTTCCATGCAATGTGGTACTGGTTTTTGGTTTCACACTTTTGTTTGTAAAATTGAAGCTATTTGTTTGTAAAATTTGTATAAATTTTCCGTTTTTAACAGTATGAGGTCCACCAATGGATAGATTTTCCGCAGCATCACCACTTTTACTGGCCACTTGATAATGGATCTAGATATGCCCGACTGCAAAATCTGACAAATTATATGCGTCTTATGTCCATGACCAAATAGCAATAGATTCGCCGCCTCCTTCTTCCTTTCGTTTGAGTCGTTGTTTTTTTTCATAGCACATCATTGTTGGCCATAGTTCAATTTTTTTTTTAACAATTAAAAATTGTGCTAATATTACTTTAAAGATGTAGAAAACTCCCCGAGAAAAATACAATCGTTACCAACATTACTGATCACTATGCCCTCGCCCCATGACCACTTGGCTGTAGTCACCGTTTAAAAACATTTTCTTCGCGGTAAATAAGATGTCATTCCACTTCGGTCGAAATCTACACGAATGCAAGCTGGCACTTGTATGAACACTCAGTGGATCACCGGAATGATTTGGTAGACGCACCTTTTGTGTGATTTGATTACTAGATTATGGCCATTAATTCGCTGTGATCAAAACTCAAGTTGTTGGGCCCGGTTGAACTCGGCTAGCTAATAATAACCAAAGCTAAGTTGGAGGGTCATTAAGGTCAAATGTAATTCCTACATATTATTCAAAAACACATTATGTTTTATATCTCTAACTGAAGCCTAGGATTTCTTTCCAATGATTGACTGCACATTGCCTTCCCTTTTGCGAAGTGGAATGCCCCAAAATACCTATTTGAGCACCCCTGAAAAGAGGAAAAATGAGTCTCAAACCAGTGACCCCAGGTCACACCCTGTCAGCCAGTATCTTCCCCAATCCGTTTTGGTTCAGAGCCCACACGGACGAATACACATAATATGTTGTGGGGCAGGCCTGGGAGCGTGGAAGTCAACTTGGAAAGGAAATCAGGCTTCAGTTAGATGATTTATAAAAACATTAATGTGTTTTTGAATAAAATCATTACACTGAAACTGATTTCCTTTACACCAATGTTGACTGAAACATATGCATTAACCCCCGTTGAATGAATTTCAATCAACACCAGCCTGACTCACTCAGTCGGAGATGGAACATGATATTTCGGAGAGCAGCAGTCGGATGCAAGTCAAAGGTAATAGACCAAAACGCAAGTCGAGAAAAACATGAGGAATCTAGATTCCTAAAAGCAGGAAGCCAACAACCAACCAGACAGTGGCGTACACCAGGGGTGAGTAATAGGACCTTAGACCTAATAATGTGTTTAAATGACATGGCCAAAGTTTTTGGTGGAGAGCAGAGCCCGAAGAATCCCGAAGAGAAACCCAGGCCTAGGAATAGGCGAGAGGAAGATCTTTGAAAGAGATGGGTGCGACGTAGGCCTTGAACAAAGGGCCCGAAGCACCCGTGGCAAAGGCAGAGGAACAAGGGCCTCACAGCATCCTGCGAAACAACTGAGGATCCGGGAGGGGACCAGAGAAGCGCAAGGGGAACCGCGTAAAGACGCGGGGCAAAGAAGCTAACCCAACAAAACGAGGAAAAGGAGCGGGCCCACTAGAGAGGGGTCCGATCCGAACACCACAGAAGAACCCCCACGGAGAGAGGCCCGGTGGAGTAAGGT
>JAMKCH010052829.1:0-52316 GCA_023653785.1 Ophioderma brevispina
TGAACGATTACTATAGCAGCAAGTTCAAACAAGGTTTGAGGTTTTTTCTTGTGTCCCTTTTTTGTCCATAACTCCACACTTTATCTTCCCTCTGTTAGGGGTCTACAATCGATCCAGTGAAAATTTGCGCAGAAATTTCATATCTAAAAAAAATCTCCTCCTGTCCTATAAAGCAATAGATTATTTCGATGTTGGTACCAGTTGATGGCATTAGTCCACCGTTTTCTATTGCTTTCAACATGGCCATAAAGCTAATATGGCGTCACACTGACGTCAAACGTTCCCAGTTGGCCAAAATTGGTCAATTTCCAATAGACCAATCAGAGCATAAAATGAAAAAAATAAATTTTACATAAAAAGGTAGGAATTTGGATTTTCAGCGGGTTTTGGCCCCAAATGATATGGAAAAGACTAGTTTTTTAATCAACATTATTTTTAAGAGGTCCATAGCAGTGCACGATATTTAAACAAATGCACTAATACCTAAAGGGTATGCAGTATCATTTATAGGCGCATAATGTGACCGAGGTCGGAAAAAACTAAATATGGCGCCCATTATTTTTATTTTTTTGTCCGCCCGAGGATACATTATAGCCCATAGATGCTACTACAAACCTTTATGTCTATTCTATTAACTAAAACCAACTGATTTTATTTGTTTGTTTTGTATAGGGGTTTCAGAAGTTAATATGCCTTATTTATGTTCTATTTTGGGTATGCTGATTAATGAAAATATGATAAAAAGTGATTATTAGCGGCTCATCGGCATTAACGGACCAATCAGAATGCTGCATTTCCAATAAGGGTAGTAGAGGTATACAACCACTCCCCACCAATTGACTTCGACGGCAACCCCGGTGACGGTGCTATTATACCGTCACATTTGTTTTGGCCCACAATTAGGCAGAACAACCCAGAGAAATAATTACACATCCTGTGTAAAAAATTGCATGTTTACTATGTAAAAAGTAACACCATAATTTTGTTTTTAATGGTAACAATTATGTTAAACTTGTAAATGTAAAATGTACACATTAAGTATGTAAAAGTGCACATAAAATATATGTGTATCAGTTTTTTAAACATTACCGAAATCATTAGTAAAACTTAAAACACCATAATTTATGTAATAATTCTTGTCAGAATTTATGTATTTATGTAATTATTAATCACTTGTTATTTATGTAATCTTTGAACTCAATTATGTAATCTTTTACATATAAAATTAGGTAAATATTTGAACACAATATGTAAAATGCTTACATGTAAATTATGTCACATGTGAAACACAATTATGTAAATTTACATAATATAGATGTAAACTTAGGGAAAATAATTCACACCAAATAGTCACACTGACACTTCAGTATATTCAACAATGTATTCAGCTCAAAAAACACACACTAATAGTGACTGACATTTGGCACCTTTCCCTGGGGTCGAGAGGCGAGTTATTACAAGTGACAGCTGTATGCCTGTATCATACTACAGTGTGGTAAAAACTGTTGGTATCGTATGACCCCAAACTTCTAATCGCACGTACTTTATTGTATACACGTACTGACCCTGTTGTGTTCAACTTGACTGAGATAAAGCTTACATTTTCGTCATTGACCCATCATCCTGAGATTTAAGCCGCTCAATATTCCCTGGTCTAAAATCATGATTATATTGTACAACAAAATCATCGATACAGTAGAACATACGTTAATATAAGTTCCCCAATCCCAAGACTCCCATGAGGCTACGTCACTCTCCAAGATCTAGTTTTCAATTGTGCCCGAGCTCGCTCGTGTCGTGACACGACTTCACTTAATTTTATTTAAACTTCGCTAACTTTTACCGCGCATTTAAATAATTGGTTTACAAACCACAATATGTAAATAGTTTGTTTACTTTTTATGCTTTTTGTTTTTCTTTTACAAAACGATGTGTAAATTTTTACATAAAATAAGTAAAATAATATAATGCATATCAATATGTAGTTATAAACTTTCACATAATTTTATGTACCGGTATATTACACACGTTTTACATAATATTTACTTTTCTACATAATGGCCGGTTTATTTATATATCATATAAAAACCCGTATAATTTTTTTACATAGGGTTTTCTGTGTGTAAGGATGTGATATAATTATATGGAAAACTTACGAAAAGTTTTTGAACGTTTTTGCGCACGGAGTGAAAGTTTACCTGGGGTGGGGGTAACTCTCCCCTTTGGTAATACGAGGGTTAATGTCCTATGTTCCCCCCCCAAAAAAAATGATAAATTTGGGTGTATTTTTGTACAAATGTTTAAAACTCTACAAAACTTGATACTTCTTTTTTCACGACGCAAAGACCGTAGGTTTCATCAATAAGTTTCAAAGACATAATTAAACCAAAAATTAAACTGTGAAATACCATGACCATCCCTCACTAATGAAGTATAAAAGGTAAATGGTTCACCGATTGCCTTAATCCTTGATAGACCTATTATCGATTTTGATCACTAGTATCAACTTTGAGATATTTGACACGCCAAGCTATCGAATACGTATTCGGATTGTTTGTGAACCCGTTTTATACACGGGGTGTTATTCGACTGCGGCGATTTTGGTTAGAGAATGTAACTTCACTTTTATTTTTGGGGTACAATTAAAGATTACATAAATGCTCAACCAGATCAACTATTAACTCAATTTGACAACAAAATCAGATGCGCCCCTATGTCGTGACCACGACGATATAATACATATATGCTAGTGAACCTAGAAATTTATTGTAATGTTTTGGCACGATTTCGGAAAATATATCTTGTTAGACGTATACCAGCAACGTCAAGATTCCCCTCCAAAATGACAAATTTTAGCAAAATTATAATTATGTGCAATGTTTTTTCTTCAATCTTTTTGATCCAATTATTGCTGTATGTGGTAACATTGCTAATGTAATTTTGCTTGTTCTACATCTTGGAGAGCAAAAGATTATTTCTAAAATTGCATTTCATTCTCACAGAGTTATCACGCTGCCACATAGGCTACTGTGTTGTAAATTCTGTCCGTTTCCGGACAGAAACTACAAATTGCAAATTTTCTTCGCAGTGTAGATTTGAATTTGCCCGTACGATTAGGCACGTATACTATACCTATTGTGATAGGAAATCTTAACTTTAAGTTAAGAATTAAGAGAAGTCGGTAACCGACGTGTTTGGCCTTGTGGTTAGAACGTTTGCCTCACAGTCGGAAGCCTGTTTTGGGTGGGAATCACTGACCTCTACACATAGCCTGGCTAATCCGGGAAAACTGCCATTTTGTGGGGTCAAACTTTTTCTCAACGTTTGTATGTCCTGAACCCGTACTCTTTCAAATAAGCCTTGGGGGACACCCAGATTTGTGCCTCAAATCCAAGATGCGCTAAAATCCAAAAAGCCGCCAAAATTACCTACTTGATTTAAGTATTTGGAACATTTTCCTTTACCAGGTTTTTTTTCCAGTGGTTTCTCTGCCACCTTAAGCTATCCTTTCGATTTCGCTGAAAGCCCACCCATGATGTGGTTCAATCCAAGATGTCGGCCAAAATCCAAAAAATCTCGTGCCAAAATGACTCAATTAGAACTATATCTGCCCTCTTAGATTTCCCTTTTTAATAAAATTAAAAAAACCCTTAATTTTGATTTTGCTGGATATGTTTATTCTGAACCTATATTCTTGTGTTGAGCTTACGGCCACCCCTAAAATTTATTCCTCAAATCCAAGAGGCGGCCAAATGTCCACCAAAATTACCTTAATAGGGTATAGTGTGCTGAGCTTTCCATTGAAGATTTTTCAAGCAGTTCCCTCATTCGAAGCTTTTATCCTTCAAATTCGCAGGAACAACCAACCAATAATTTTGGTCTCAAATCCAAGATGGCGGCCTAAATCCAAATGGGGCCGCCAAAGCTACCTTAATTATGATATCTAGATGAGGTGTTAATCACTGAAGGTCCTTTAAGTGTTCCTGCTAAACAATATAACGTTCAAATTCAGCTGCAACGACAACCATTATTTGGTCCTCAATCAAGATGTGACCAAAAATTCCAAAATGGGCCGCCAAAAGCTACCTTGATTAGATATCTAGTATTTGAGGTTTATTACTTGAAGGTCACTTAAGTTGTTCTCCTATACCTATAACCTTCAAATTCACTGAATCGACAGCCATTATATTTGTCTCCAAATCCAAGATGGTTACCCAATCCCAAAATGCCGACAAAAGTAACCTTAATTTAGATATCTATTTTGACGTTGTTATCACTGACGAGTGCAATTCCCTTCCGTTTTTTCTCCTATACCTCTAACCTTCAAATTCATCTGAAACGGCACCCATTATCAAGGGCTCGAATCCAAGAAGATGGCCTAAATCTAAAATGTCCCCAAAATGACCCTAATTTGATATAAGACTATTTTGAGTTTCCATTTTTCAGTTCTTTGTCATTCTAACCTATCCTCTACACAAACATTGAATTTGAACTAAAGAGTCCAAAATGGTTGTGTCACTAATCCAAAATGGCTGTCAAATGGCTCAAATTGAATTGAATTCCTCCATATTCTTATATTTGCAGCAAAAATTAACTGTTTTGTGTATATTACACAAATATATTTAAAAAAAATGCAGAATTTTGTATTAAAGTACTACTTATGCTAATTTTGTCCCATATCTTACTAAGAAATAATGTCAAGGTTAATTTCATATGTGTTTAGGATGTCCAACGGGATAACAAAATGGACAACACACAAATTAAAGCCATATAACATGTATGCACTGATATTGCAATCCAGTGTCCATCTGTGAATCACTTTCAGATTAATAGACTTCTTTGTGAAGGTGCAACGAGAGATTTCAAATAACAGTGTTCCGCTAAAATGAAAATTCACTGAAAAAAAAATGGTAACCCATCTATTCTCAGCTTCCTAAACATTCCTGCTTTCTTTTACCTTCAATTCTCCCTTGTAATATGTTTTTTCTAGGTTTTCTTCTTCTCTTCTACTGATAATTGCCGAGTATTTCCATGATCCCGATCCGGGGATCCAATCTACGGCGTCACACAGTCTATCTGGGGTATCGATTTTGCTCAATTTTTTTTGGTCTTATGTTCAGCCCTATTATTCTCAACATTCTTCTCTGGACCACAATTCACCAGAGGCAATCTTCTTGTGGTCCTCCTTCCCAACTGCCTATGTTCTCACTTACGGTAAATATTGCAATTGGCAAGACTAGGGTGTTCATGATTCAGATCGTCCGTGATTTTCTTTTCAGATCATGACTAATTTATAAGATCTAATCACAGTGTCGTGAATTTGATTGCAAAAGCATGAATATATTCCTCGATCATAAAGTACATCAGTTTGATGCCCATATAGAAGATTCGAGGGATGGATTAAATCGGGCGAAGTGGAAGGAGGGAGTAAAGCGAATTGTTACCGAGTGTGAGGTAAATCTGGGCCTCCCGTTTTGGCGGGGACAAACACCGATTTAAAAACTTATAGGTTTTTACTATACTATCCACACCACCACCACCTCTTCCCCTTCCTCCACCTCCACCACCCCCTCAACATTAAATGAACTGACACGATTTCCTTGGTAAGTATGGACCAAATTAACATAATTAGTACTTAATACAAAATCTGCCTCTAGTACCAAGTAAACCCCCATGTTACACACCAAAAAGTTTAAATTTGTTGCTGCAAATAGAATCTAAAGGCAGTTCAATTTGAGGACATTTTGACAGCCATTTTGGATAGTGACAACCATTTGACTTTAGTTCAAATTCAATGTTTGTATGGATCTCAAGCTAACTGTAAAAGGTATAGATTCTGATTACAAAGCAACTGCAAAAATGAAAACTTCAACATACTCTATAATATCACGTGTCAGTTTGAGATTGAACCACTAAAATAACGCTCAAATGATAAGCCTTAACATCTAGAGTTGAGACCCAAGTAATGGGGGGGGCGGGTGTTTTTCATGCTGAATTGAAGGATATAAGTTTAGGATGAGAGCACTACTGAAAACACAAACGTTCTAAAAACAACCTTAAATTAACCTTCAAATTCAGCTGAGAGCAGATGTGTTACGGGATAGAGGACTCGTTTTTCAACACATTCTGTTGAAGTCAAGTGGTATACATCTGCCAGCATTAAGGTGCAACGAGAAGATTTTCAAGTCTAAATATTTTCTTGAGATTAGTTATTTCATATAGATTAGACGCTCAATAATTCCCCTATTTTGGTTACAGAAATAACTTAAATGAAAAAAAAAAGATTTGTGTATGCTTCTATCTCAATAGAAAACGGATGAATTGTGCTCCTCGAAATTAGAAATTTCACCATTTTTTTGTTCAAAGAAGCTTTCCTCAGCTTAATCCTTACAGATGGGAATTTTGATAAAAATGCCCTTGTCCAGAGTTTTAACATTTTTTCGGGCCACCCTGTTATTTGAAATTGCTCGTTGCACCTTTAAAGCAAGTCTATTCATATGTCCGTATTCACCGATGGACACTGATTGCCATATATCATTGCATAAATGTGTATTGGCTTGAATTTGTGTGTTGTGGGGAGGCATTTTGTTATCCCAACCATTGGCCGTTTCTAAACAAAAAACCACATATGAAATTAACATTTGACATTATTTCTTAGTAAGATATGACAAAAATTAGCATACTGTAATTAAGTACTATTAATACCAAAATCTCTTCTGTACCAATTGTAAACCCCATTTTACGGCAAAAAAGGTTTCCTCTTGCTGGCTGCAAATAGAATGGAATTCAATTTGAGGACATTTTGACAGCCATATTGGATTAGTGACAACCATTTTGGACTCAAATGCAATTTGAGAATGACAAAGAAACTGAACAATGGAAAACATTTCAAGTACTCTTTATCAAATTGGGTCATTTGGGCAGACAATTTAGATTTAGGCCATCAGTGGGATCGAGGACCTTAATAATGGGTGTCGTTTTTTCACAGCTGAAATTTGAAGGTTGTAGGTAGAGAGAATCCCTTTAAGTGACCTTCAAGTGACAAACCTCAACATCTAGATATCTAAATAAGGAGCTTTTGGGCGGCCATTTTGGATTTTGGTCACCATCTTGGATTTTGCGAACCAATAATGGGTGGTCGTTTCATGCTGAATTGAAGGTTATATGTTTAGCAGAACCACTTAAATGACCTTCAGTGATAACCCTCAACATACTAATTAAAGGTACGTTTTGGGCGGCCATATTGGATTTAACCGCCATCTTGGATTTGAGACCAAATTATGGTTGGGTTTTCCTGCTGAATTTTGAAGGATATACGTTTAGAATGAGGGCACTACTGAAAATCTTGGCAATGGAAAGCTCCAGCACACTATAACCCTAATTAAGGTACTTTTGAGTGGCCATTTTGGCCGCCCACTTTGATTTGTAGACCTAAATTTTAGGTGGCCCGTAGCCAACAACACAGAAATATCGGTTCAGAATAACATATCCAGCAAGAGAAAAGGTTTAAAATGGAAAATCTAAGAAGCAGTATAGTTCTAATTGAGTCCTTTTGGCCCCGTTTTGGCCGCCATCTTGGATTTGAGAACACATCATGGTGGTGCTTTCAGCTGAAATCGAGTGTATAGCTTAAGGGTGGCGAACCACTGGAAAAAACCTGGAAATAAAATGTTCCAAATACTTATATCTAATTAAGAAGGTAATTTTGGCGGCCATTTTGGATTTTAGCCGCCATCATCTGATTTTGAGGCAAAAATCTGGGTGTCCCCCAAGCTTATTTTAAAGAGTACACGGGTTCAGGGACATAAACCGTTGAGAAAAGTTTGGCCCCACAAAATGGCAGTTTTTCCCTGGATTAGCAGCCCCTGGTCTAACATGGCTAGCCCGCGTCACAGAGTCTCCGATTGAAACACCAGGAAGTTGGTTTTTGACCTATACAATAGGCGGGAAACAAATGCATACACCTTGTCCACACTAGAGGCATCTGTGTATAATATGTGCAACCGCATGTTGTTGTTGCATTGTTTCCGCCATAATTGTCTGGGTCAAAAACCACCTTCCTGTTGTTTTTCCTCGGCGACCATTCACTGTGCGGCAGCCCGCTATCGCATGTGTAGAGGTCAGTGGTTTTGAATCCAGAGGCCGGACAATACTAAAGACTTCAAAATGTTAAATACTGCCTCGCCTCATACTCGGCATTTATGAATGGAGTAGGGAGACTAACCCCCAACTGTAAGCTTCCACTGTATTTGGCAGACGCATTACCTAGGGTTATGGAACGGAGTTGGGCCATTCGGTGAGGAAGGACTTTTTACGGGCGCCGGCCAATGCCCCCTTCTTTTTCTTTTTGGGGGGGGGGGGGGGTGAAGATAACATACATACCGACATACATACATACAATGGGTTTTTACCGCCGCCATTCCTAAAAGACCACAGCGCAAAATACCACAAAAAACATGAAAAATGCATGGCATCAAATTCGAAAATACAATGAGAAAGAAGAGTACCTGACAAAAATAAGCAAATGCAAGTAATTTAAAGATGTGAGAAAACAGATGATGTTTGAGAGCTTCTTCTTGAACCCTGGTACAGAACATGAGGTACGGACTGCTATAGGTAAAGTGTTCCATTGTTTTGGAGCAGCAGAGAAGAGGTTTTATCCGGTTCTGGATTTTTACGTTTCAGTTAGACGAGTATAATCTGATGCAGAACGTAATCCCTTGCGCACGGGAGATGGAGATCAACGAAAATGCAACCTTTAGGTTTAATTTGGTATCCAGTACCATTTTCCACCCACATAATTGCACATCCTAGCGGGGGGTGCTCCACCAACACATCCACCGTGGCGTGGCAGCATGCGGGATGTGGCTGTAAAGTGTCTGATGTTGGGGCACCCTGTGTCTTGAGGGATACCTGCTGCCGGCCGCCTTAATCGAGATGGAGTTTCTCAGCAGGTCCCCGGCTTCTTAAAAAATTGTCTCTAAGGAGCTTAAGAGAGTGCCTTGTGGGGGTACTTCCGTCAACCAGTAACATCTATTGGTATTGACTGGTGAGCATCTCCCACCTGGACTGAACCCCTCATGGGCTGAATGGCGATGACTCAACAGATTGAGAACCAGAATTGGCCGATCTAAGTTTTCCTTGCAGAAGTGGGACTACCTGGACGCAGATCAGGACACTACCTGTGGTTGTGGAACACCTCTTGGTCTGCCCACTGCTGTAGCAACAATCACAACAACGGACCTGCAGCCAGACTTGTACCCATCTCAGCTGGAGCATGTTTGAGAAAAACAAAGTGTTTGGACACGATAAGAAGACCCCAATTGTTTTGGAAAATTTTGATAAATTTTGACCCAAAGACCTCTATTTTTTAGAAATTTTGCAAAACGTTTCACCCCCAGACACCATTTTTGGGAAAATATAGCAAAATTGTCACAAAAAACTTATTTTGGGGCAATTTGGATGTCTTCAACCAACGCCCCCCATTGTTTGCACGTCCTCGTCACTGAATCCCCCTGGGTTTGGAAGTGTCAGCCTTACACCCATATCCATTTCATATTGAGGTGTGCCCCACGACACCCCGGGGGGCTAGCACCCTACTCCGGCGCACGAATTGACAACTTTACTGCGGTAGAACCTATTACTTGCTGCTAAACAACTGACAGGGCGGCCCTTAATCAATCTTGGCAACCCCGGAACCGTGAAATGATCATTTGGTCAAAAAGTGACATTTTGGACGCCATTTTGACTTTTTGAGGCACACGGCATCCATTTTGGATATTCAGAAACTGTTGCAATTTGCTGGATATGTCAAGAAGTATCTAGCGAGATAGAACAAATACACTTAAGTTCAAACGATTGGTGGTACATTATGCCATAACTATACTTTGGCCAAAGTATGATGCATTGTTTCATGGCAGCCATTTTGAATTTTCTTGTATTGACGGCCATTATGAATTTTGAAAACGACAAAAATGTATTCTTTGTACCCAAACATACATCTAAATTTCGTACACAGTGTCATGTTCGCATTAGTTAGAAAGTGTAATTTTGGGCGCCATTTGAATTTCTGGCATTAATACGGGCGTCCCTTTTTGGTATTTCAAAAATGATTGCAATCGATTTTTTCATGGCTGAAAAACATATAAATACACACCAAAATTACAAAAAATTGACCAAGGGATACTGAAAAATTAATTTTGACCCCCAAAATGGGAGCACCCCCGAAAAAGCACTTTGAGCACATTTTTTCAAAAAATACGGCCGGTGGGATCGTGTTCACCGGAAAATGTTAGTCTAGAAACCACTTCAAACATAAGTGAACACCCTTTCCCATCCGTTTATGTCTGAGAGGCTGACTAATACTGTATCCATGGTTACATTCTGCGTGACTCAGCAAATTGGTGGCACCTCAGGGCACCGCCATTGTACGATTGCGGCCAAACCTCCTTTGCATAATTTGCTATCTGCTGCTATAGCATAGCTCTTTATGCATAGCATAGTCCATTATGCGTTCATAGCTGGTTGCTGTGTGACCATTGCATTAATGGTGCCGTTTTTATGTCCCTTAGCTGTTGAGAAGCAATGTAATCAGTCCCCATACGCGGAAGCTCCACACGGAGTGTGATGAATTACCGTGAAAATCTTATTACGGGGAATCGGCAGACAGCCACAGTCCATTCCCATTGATGTTGTCCCTGGTTGTACAATATCACAGATCAGTGGTACAATTATAACACCTATCCCTTGTTGTTGTTTTTCACTATCAACGTGACCTCTGACCTAGCAATGAGTTCAACGTAATGGACGTTTAAAGCGCCACCATTTTCATTTTACTGCTGACTTTTGGCCACATCATACGATTGGTCTATATGGCGAAATATTTCTCGTTGCCCCTTCGCTTCCGTTCAAAAAATATCGCATTCCCCCTATTTTTATTATTTCTCTCCATTTGAAAATTCATGTTTGTACTCTTATTTTGTTTGTTCCCCCTTTCGCTAACACTCTTTTTCGTATTCCACTGTCAAAATCTTCCACACCTGGGAAATAATGACCTCTCCCTAGTACACATAAAATGTAAATAAACTGATTCATTGTTTGGTGTGGTAACGGAAATCTATCATGTGTCTTTTTTTGTAATCGATAAACCGTCACTAATGTCGGCTCCAGTTGTAGGATTTGGCCTCATGGTTGCCCTAGGACTACTAGTCTTGGGCGTTATCTTGGCAATGCTTCAAACAAACAAATTTCCGATCGTTTTGTGCCGAAATAACTTCTACAAGAAGGGAAGCCAAGGTAATTAATGCAGACTTTCATCGTATGATACCTAATATGTTACTGTTTTGTATTTTTATGAGATTGAGAATGAGTCGCGAAACTCAAATTAGACGGTGTATTATAAATCTAGAGTAAAATAATAATATAATAATAATAATAATTTCACTGTCATTTGCATAAATTATATGCATGACGGAATAAAAGGCAAAAGGGAATTTAGCCTTAAGTTGAATTAGTCCAAATAAAATAGTATTAATATAAGTAATAATAATAATAACCGAGGAGGAAGAATAGGAGGATGAAGAGGAGAAAGGATGGGGAGATTGAATAATAGTTTATCATTCCAAATCTATGACTACCCGACGTAAATAACTCTACAAATGATAGCAAAGAATTAATGAATGATGATGATAGGAATGAGGATGATGAGGATGGTGTGTGATGAGAGAAGTGTTGAGAATGAGGATGAGGATGAGGAGGATGAGGATGAGGATGATGATGAGGATGATGAGCTGGGCGTGGTGGATGAGGATGATGATGAGATGATGATGATATATTATGATTCTGTGATGAGGAGGATGATGATGCTGAGGATGATGAATGATGATGAGTTATGAATGATGATGATGATGAGGATGATGATTAGGATGATAGGATGAGGATGATTATGAGGATAAAACGATTATAAATGATTGTGATAATGAGGAGGGAGTACGACGTTTATAATTATAAGTTGTCGAATAGTTGTGCTTGAGTCTTGATTAGTTAAATTAGTTTATCGTAAGTGATTTTGCAGAGCTGATTAAAATCGATTGTTATTTAGGCCAAACACAAAATCAAGTTGTTTTCCAGTAGCGGTATCCAAAAACCTAAAATGCGATATGCGCACTTTTTTTATTTTTTATTCTTAAGAATTTTTCATTGCCAAAGTCTTTCCCCCACTATAGCTCACATCTCCACGTTTCCCAGTCACCAAACCCAAAAAAAGAACACAGTTTGCAAATCATAATTTGAGTCCATTGATTAGTTTTTATAAATCTACAAAATATCGTTTGGGATCACTGACATATTCTTTTAATGAATATTTCCTGATTACTGAGGGCATTTTTTGTCTAAAAAATTACAATAAAAAACCCAACGAAACGCGATAAATGTTGCTACCAAATAAAAATCGCGCTCGGCTTACTGTAAACAATACTGTTTGTTTTTGTCCCGAATGTTGATGACTTCCTTGTGTTTTAACATTACCCAGCAATGTCACTTGAGGTAATTGTGTGTACTGTTTCATGAATATTCATCATAACCAAAGTCTTTCGTGGGGGAAAGTTTTAAATCATTTCTCTATATGCAGAACTAGAAACTAGAAACGGGCGGGGCATGATTGGGTGAAAAAGTGTTGAAATAAGATCAGGGTCTTCTTATTCTCCACCTTTTTAAGAATATTTTCGGCATCGTCCGCCTGGTTGTGCTACTGTCTGGCCACCCTCGAAATGTCCACTCAGTTTCCGGTTATACATTTCTTGAAAGTGCTACTAAAACGTTCGTGTCGTAATTAAGTTTGCTATTTTGCGCATTAAAGGTCATGGCCCCGATCGCTAATCGCCTCTTCCCCATAAGCCCCAGATTGTACCGAAGTGGTCACATTTTGGTATCATAGAAAGCACTAATTTGTCTTCCTTACCCTGGTGAAATCTTAGAGCCAAAGGCTGTTGGTTTGGGATGTTATGAGCTAAAATGTGCCCCATTTTTGGTCGACCAATATGAATTTTACACAGTATGGGGCTTTACAAAATCAGTTGTTTAGCTCTCGGCATCAATATCGGGCCGCGCGACTTTACAGATGGCGTTTTTGGACGAAGGCCAATCTATTAAGATGAAACTTCATGATCCTTAAATCGGGCCATCCCCCTTTACTTTGAGCAACATATCTTTTGAACTAGATTCTAACTGAGTAGCTTATAAGTTGGTCAACATACATGTATATTATAGAACCTTCCCGACTATATTAAATTAGAACGCAAATCCAGTTTGTTCAGAAAGGGCATTGCATTGTGTTTGGTTATTCATTATTTGGTGGGGCGCTGTCACCAAACAGCCAATCAATTGAGAATTTTTAATCATTTTTAACATATTTTCGATTCGATTACCATGTGCTCACACAAATTGTCAATTAATATTTTACCCTTTCTGAACCATTCTATGGAGAATACTTGTGAATATTAAAAGTCTAAAGTCTTTTTCCAAAACAGCTCGACTTATCTCCAAAATGTTTTTATTCTCTTTTCTGGCCACAGAACCCCAAATTTGATGGAATATATGACTGAGAATAGGGAAGCCTCTACGATGTTTCGAAAATAAATTTCCAAAAATAAGAATTACCTGTTATTTTGTCGTAATATAATTTATATTTCATAACTTTCTTTTTGTTTTTCAAAAAATATTTTTGTTATTCCCTTTCATCTAATTTCATTATATGTTGTCCTCAGTGTGTGTGTGTGGTCTTAGTCATTGCGTGGTTTTTAATGCATTTAATGGGTTGGTACTTCAGCAAGGGAAAATTTGACTCTATATAAATAGTAGAAAATTGTGGGTTACTACGTCGGATTTCGAACGCAGACCTAGGAACTTTCAAGTCTGGTGCGTAACGAAAAATGGAATAAATTACTAAAGTGAATTCAAAATGATGATTTATTGAATTTTGGCTGTCGTCTCACTTGAGGGTAAGATGACCCTAATAAGGGTATCAGAAGTCTTCATTAGGGATTTGGGGTTGGCTGAAAGCCGAATGCAAGGGAAATTTTTCACGAACATCAGATGAATGTTAATCAAAGGCTAATGCCTGTAATTATGTTCACAAAGGGCCTACGGGCAAACCTTGTTCGAAGTGCTAGGTCTTCGGTTCGATCCTGCATCATTCACATGTTTTTGCGCCCTCCCCAATTAACAAATGTTTTTCGTACACCAATAAGTTTGAACCCAAATTGTATTCAATTGTTAAATGATGGTGACAGCGTCGGGTGGCTTTTATTCTTCGTATACTTAAGCTTCTACTTGGATTTCTCTTTTATCTCCATTTTTCTCCCAAAAAGTAAAAAGAATATCTAAATTATCCGTATGATTTTGCACGATGCTGATACACTTTCTTTAATTCCTTTGTAACTACATGATATTATTGTCGTAGGATAAACCAAAGGCATTAAAATTGGTGATATTCTTAATTGGTCAACCAGTTAAAGAATTCATGTAAATCTAAGGGCTGACTCAAAAATGTCCCCGAGGATGCCATCTCAATTTTCTGACAAATCATATTTTTTTGTCATTACAGGATGTATGTTCCATAGACTAATCACTGTGTGAAATAGCTAAGCTACAATCGATGTCCTTCATATAAATTCACAACTTGGTAGTAAGAATCGCATATGCGCAATTTTTAATTTAACAATTTTAATTTTTTACTTTTTTACTGATTGTTCTTTGTTTGTTTTTTATTTGACTATTTCAACTAATACACAAAAAATATATATATTTGGAAATCTCTGAGTCCGCCTTAAGGGTCGAGAATTCATAAAGTGAAACCAACCCGTTATGGTTACTCCGAGAGAGATTTCTCCGATTCACGGATGGCGTTGTAATGTTTAAAACTGATGACGTCGCGAACATCCAACACTGTAACAAGAACAAAAACTTCAAATTTTAAAAGCGTCCGGACCTGCCAATCTGAGACTCTTCACACCTTAAAATGGGTATCAACTTTGACCCCCGAAGACGGTCAACTGTACACTAACCACATTGTAGTCATATTTTGACTAATAAAGTCATTTTGTACTAATTGAAGTAAGAATTCTATGACTGTAACAGGTTTAATTGTTAACTACAAATTAAGTACATGAATAACTTGTGTACCGGTTCATTGGGGTCAAATTTTTTTAACCACCTATTTTTTTTAATTGGTGTAAATCACTTAAACTGTCTTTTTAGGAATGTGAAAATCCGTTGAAATTGAAGAAATTAAAGAATATTAGCACATTTTTTTTGAAGCTGCCCCCAATTTTTCAAAAGTTGGAGATTTTGGTACACGTTGCATTTGTAACTGGCTAGTAACTGGCTTAGTAAACTTATAACCTTGAATGGTTAAGCTCGGAAATGTCTATTGTCCAACGAAGGAATTTTTGTACTAGAATAATTATTATCGGGGATCCCCCGATAATCATTCAACTGCTTCTGGCACCTGATACCTTCCCAATGTTTGAAATAGCCGGGAAATAGCTCCATTTACGTATCTACACTGCTTCATTGTTGTTTTAATAGTTCGGGCCAGTCAGGGTTAGAGGTTATTTTCTCGAGGAAGCACTATTGGATCATCAGTTACTGCACATAAACGTTATATTTCCAGCTCTGCCGTTTAATCCAATCTTGGATCCCAATCTAATTACCAATAATCGCTTATTTTCTATAAATACGCATTTTTTAGCATTCCTCGTTCCACGGTATAGTTTCCTAGACAATTAACACGTAACTGTGCAAAAATATCAAATTTTGAAAATTGGGGGGCGCTCTTCCAAAAATGGGCCAATTTAGCTTTACCTCTTTTGGTGAACATAATTTTACTACAAATGGTTTTTAGAATTTTACCCAAAGAGTTTCAGATCATCGGGGGTCAAATTTTGACTACCTTTTTTTAAAGGGTTTATAAGTCACTTTACACTGTTTTTAGGATGTGAAATTATTGTAATTTACAGAAATTGAACGCTTATTGTGTCATCATATTACCACACACCTAATTTTTTCTCTTATCTGCTTTTTCTCTATCGACCATTTCTATGTATTACATGTTGATCCACTCGTGGCGACTACTACCGAT
Source organism: Ophioderma brevispina (assembly GCA_023653785.1). Lineage (NCBI taxonomy): Eukaryota > Metazoa > Echinodermata > Ophiuroidea > Amphilepidida > Ophiodermatidae > Ophioderma > Ophioderma brevispina. The sequence goes on from JAMKCH010052829.1 coordinate 16,139, forward strand.
TTCATTGGTAATACCTAATAAACTTCCCTGAATAACCCCATCAGAGACATTGTCGATATAATATAGGTCTATTTTAATTGTATGGGCCAATCAGGATACTGATTAGTCTTCAGGGGTTAAAACATTAGGCCGAATGCGAATAGTCACCAGTCCGGAATAAAAACAACATCAACCGGTTCCTTAAAATTTTACCAATCGTGTTTGGATGTGTCTGAAATCATTCGGTGCAAAATTAACCCATAAGTCACGGGGGTGTGCCACAAAATTTTGTTTCCGGTATCTCGCCTGTATTATTTTGTGAATGATTAAATTCCCAATATTTTCAGCATTATTTTGCTCGTGCACATGATTATAATAGAGGAGAAATTGGAAAAGATATGTGACATCTCGTCTTCGAAGTACAAGAAGTCTGTGGTTCATAAAAAAGTATTAAAATATTTATTCATATCCAGGATATCAGGTACTTATCCTTGACTTATTCCTGGAATTCGCTTGTCTGTGGCCACGTAATTATATGTTTACCTTACGAGCTGACTGAAGTGTTCATTTCGATGCTTTCCTGGATTTTACAGAAGCAATTTTTACCACTCTTGGTTTTGTTAAGAATATTTTCTTAAAGTTTGTAGGCCTTCTATTCTTTTTGCAGATGACAAGGACTATGATGTATTTATTTGTTACAAAAGCAGGACCGAGGAGGAAGAGCTATACGTGGTGCGCATTCTTGTTCCTTGGCTTGAAGAACGCGGTTTCTCTGTTTGTGTTCACTATAAAGATTTTACAAGAGATAAAGGGGTAAGGTCATGTTACCAACATTATCACGATAGAGTTTGGGCTGGCATTAAAGGGAAATAATGGCATGAACAAAATTGACAGAATGAAAAGGACCCTTACTGACATCACTTCACGTATTGGAAACAATTTGGAGTTTACATTGTTAAAACAGTAAAACCCAGGAAGAGTTCCAGGGGCGAGGAGGCAGGTTTGTGGCATTTCTGGAACAAGAGGTCTAACAAGGATGATACATTACTATGCCCAGCATTTACCAAATGGAAAAAGCATGGTTTTCATCAGCTCATAGACATTTGCTATTGTATTTGTATATGTGCTAATTCCAGCTATCAATCTTTCACTAAGCCAGATCAACTATCTTACTACAAGCCTAAAGTACAATGCCTGAACCCGGTATGAATGGCTTTGAATATGTCGCAAAAAAATGCTAGATCACGTAAATTCTGTCAGGGTGTTCCAGAACTTGCCACCAAACTACCACCTCCCCTGGAACATTTCCTGTTTTTACACAATGTAAACATCCAAATTGTTTTCAAACTCGTGGAGTGATTTCAGAAAGGGTCTTTCATTATGTCAAATTTGTTTTAATGTCACTAGTCCCTTTAAGTTGAGACCGAGATTCTCATTATTAGGTGCCTACAAATGAAACCCCCTGAATTGTTGCACTAATGTAAAAATTTCATCCAAACATATCCCCATATAACAGGATTAAGCTTGAGAATGATCTCTTCTGGTTACAAAATTGTAAAAAGTTAGCTTAAGATGGAGCAAATACGAACTTCTGACTTTTTTATTGAAATATCAGCATTCAAATCACCTTTTCACTTTTAAGACATTTCTGAAGGCTAAAAACAAGAATCTATTAAGCGTTCTGTAATTATAATATAGAAGAGTACAACCAATCCTATAATTCGACGAAAACTGTTCTGGTCACCTATTGCATGCTTCGCCACTTTTTTATCCAAAATCAAACACTTTTGCCGACAACAGCTGATTTTACACATAGAATACAAATTCCCCTAAACCAAAGCAGGTACGGTTGTAATGTCTTTCGGCCCTCTGTATACTCGAGAGCCACTAGGATGGGTTCTGGGTGGTGGGTGGAATCTCTCGTTAATTCTGCCATTGACTGACCACATTGGTTACAACAAAATGTTACCACAGTGAGCGAGGCTCTCTTTACCTTGACCCCCTTCCCCCACTGACTGGGTCCCCCTGAGCGGGGTTGTAATCACGTGTAACCTAAGGATCTAGGTTGTGGTCACCTCTCCTTATGGTGGGGTTTTATACTTCAATGCAGGCGACTGTGTACCACGCCGATAATAAATCCGTTGGGGCCATCGCTCATAGCAGCAAGATTATTTTGGTGATATCTCGGCTTTCATTAACAGTTCTTGGTAACAGTATGATTTCCGTCCCGCTCTTGAAGAGCTAACACACTTCGTCAACATGATGTCATTCCTATCATGTATGAGGACATGAACTTGCCAGCAAACATTGGACCCTGGCTCTCTATCGTGTTGCGCAACGTCTCTTACATAAACTGGCCTGCACACGATCCTGAGGGAAGCGGGCCGGGAACTCTTCTGGAAGCTGCTAAGAAAATTTCTCTGCCGAGGGTACCTATCGGAGTTTTAAAAGCGGGGCATTGCGCTTCGATGTAAAGCCGACCAGGACATGGTGGGGAACGGATGATGAGGTACGATGCTGAAGAGGAAGAACTTTGGCCTTTGCCGCCAAGAAAGGAAAGCTTTTCCAGGCAAGGACGACGTCAAATAATAGCCCAAGGCGAACGATAGGTTCACCCGCTTCTAGAAGGCAGCGGGAAATGGGAAGGAAATCGGGAATTGAAAGGACTTGAAAACAGGGAAGCAACGAGATTTTCCGATATGCATGTTGAGAAGAGTTATGGAATGCATGACCCCTCACGTGTAAGAGACGAGCATTTTGATCTAGATATGTACGATCCGACTCGTGTGCTAAAATTTAGTATTTCAAATGTGTGAAGAGGAAAAGACTCACAATCGATTTAATAAAAAGGGTTCTAATCGTGATGTTATAAAATTATTCAATCATGTTACAATGTATGAGATGTCTGCGCGACACGGTTCTAAAAGCAATAGTGATTTGCTAATCCAGAAAATCGAAAAAAATCATCAAAATCAGATTTTGCAGCTCTGTAAAAAATACAAGTATCCTAACATTCACTGCAAATGATAAGACCAGAAGCAACCTAAAGTACAAAATCGGCTATTTAGTCATTACTGTCCGTACGGACACTGACTACAAAAATCATGGAGATTAATATCTTTGAAACACTGCCGTTTTCTTCCTTTTATGTCAATTCTGTAGTTGTAAAAAGTAACTTATGAGGATTCTACAGATATATCCTTCACTTTTAAGCTATTCCTATCAATTTCAAATATTTTGACAAATTTGAAATGAAACACTGAGAGTGTGTTGAATTGGAATGTTGTACGAAGCTATTGGCTTAACCTATCAAAAAGGAAGCCCAAATTTAAAATTGACGGTGTGATATTTAAAATATGCAAGTGTTATCGTTAAGCCTGTTTCCTATCTTTGATGAAGCTCTAATTGAAATTGTATCAACCGTTCAAATAATATCATTAATCAGTTGAAGTAAGCCCTTGGAACAGTTTCGTCTAAATGGTATTGCCGTGGTAGGCTCGTATATACATAGAGAGAGCCTAACTAAAGAGTATATTAGCAATATCTCATAAATTTGGGGAAAATGCATGATATTTTATATGAAACCGGTTTGGATATCTGAAATGTTAGGAAGCTTGCGCCGGTGTCATAAACTACAGCGTCCGTGTGACTGAGTGTCCTACCACCCATGTGTCTATTGTGTTCGCCATTGAGTGCTGTATGCATCGTTTGTTTCGGCACTGTACCCAAATGGCCTCGTATACAAGGTCACGGTTTATTCCGTACATGTTTCTATGGTAGCTAGGACACTCTCTCATGGGGGACACTTAAGTTTCTATACACCGGTCTTTCATATTCACAAAACATCTGCAGGCATCAACTAGGATGTGAAAACTGGGCAATTCCAAAATGGCTTGACCTGAGTTTACGACTGTGTAGCATAAGTATATCTCTACTGACAAACAATACGCAACTGTTAAACACCGCTTTCTCAATCAGGCGTGCCATATTTATCTACATTATATAAATATGCTCAAAACACAATTATACAATATGTAGCCCTGATTCCTACTTTAGAATTCCTTCTTTAAAAAAACTGAAATACAAGTTGTTTTTAGTAGAATTGTTTTTGCAAAATGATATCTCATTTGTCAAAATCGAGTGATTATCAACTAAGCTATTCAAAACAGTTGAGTGTAGATTCTTTGGAACACTTTTTCATTTTTTTACAAAATGATATTCCATTTTGTCAAAATCGAGTGTTTATCAACTTAGCTATTCAAAACAGTCGAGTGTAGAGTCTTTGGAACACTTTTTCATTTTTAAAAAATGATATCTCATTTGTCAAAATCGAGTGATTATCAACTAAGCTATTCAAAACAGTCGAGTGCAGATTCTTTGGAACACTTTTTCAATGGAAAAAAGAATTTTGGCGCTCTAACGAGATTGCACTTATTACGTAATGAAAACTGTATTCCAATCTGTTATCGAGTTATAATCGTTCCGAAACTTAATAGACACCAACATCGGGCCAGGATACCGGGCCAGGATGTTACAATTACGGAAAGGATGTATAAGACGATTGAGATCTTATCAGCTGTAAAAATTGTACGCAATTTCATTGGCTGATGCCCGGGCTCAATTTGATGATTGAACGCATGTAGTACGCGCTGCGTATTGACGTTATTTGGAGGTTGATGCGCTCGCATCATACTGCGTTTTGCAACATTCGCTCGCACCTGCCAACGTTGCCTCTCGTTCCGTATGTTCTTTGCGTTCAACGGGTTGTCCGATTTTTCTCACTGGGTAGTGGCAGTCCTTTCTTGTTGTATTTAAGCCATGATAAAGATCACACAATTAGATCACTTTGAATTTTAAATCTGTTTAAGAATGAGAATAAAGGTATGATTTTGGGAACCGGTACTCTCTTTGCCACGAATTGAAACCGGCTATGCCATTATTTTAGCGTGGAAGAACTCGGCCTCCGGCCTCGTTCTTCCACTTAAACTAATGGCATCGCCGGTTTCAATTCGTCGTGTAATGAGAGTACCGATTCCCAAAATCATACCTTTATTCTCTAATTAACATATTACATACACTTAAGCCTGCAACTAAAGGAACGAGTCAATTGACTTTTCACAGCAGTATTCATTGTTTAGTGAGATGCAATGATAAATAAAAACGTGCCCCATTTTGAAAATGCACGCCAGGCCGACCTCTCAAGATCATGCCTCTCTTTGATGATATTGTAAAAAAAGTACTCTAGAGCCTGATTACTCGTTTGATATATACTCAATTTTAACAAAGGATAATATTGTAGAAAAGTTCCACTAAAATACCTGCATTGTTTAAAGCGGAACTTTATAGACAGTGCGGGAATCTCACTGATCAAAAGAGCTTAGAATTATGAAGAGCACATATGAAATAATATAGCAATAAGAGTCACAAAACAGACAGACAATAAACAATTTACATCATACATTTTATTGCCATTATATTTTAAATCTAATAGTTTTGGATTTTCGGCTGCTTGGATGTATATACAAGCCTACAGTAACACAACAGATAGCACTTACACATAGTAGTGAGCAACCAGGCCATTTGACCAAAGGAGATAAAAATGCCAAATTGCTTAATGCTAAGCGCCAAACCGTGGTTGATCTAAATGTAATAAAATGTGGGACAACAATTTTCGGAAAAAATAGTATTTTGAATATACCAAGAAGTTGAACAAATGACGGATTCTGAAGCGGATAGATATGAAACGTAGTTTGTGATCAGTGCGTAATACAAAGACAGTGTGGTCTGTAACTGACCCATTTACATGAAACTGTTTTCAAGGCTTCTTCATTAGAGTGATATTTTTTGAACGGCTGGTATTTTTGATTAACTTGGGGCAACCAGCAACATGGTAATAATAGTGGTGCAGACCCGTACGCGGGGACCATTTTATGGGGGGTTAGGTCTATTTCCCCCAAAAAAATCAACTTTTTTCGAAAAAAAGGTCCACTTTTTCGAAGTCCCGCACCTCCCCAAAATAGATCCTGCGTACGGCCCTGGGGTTAAAGTTTAAATATCTAGAAGCTGTACTTCAACTGGTTATTATATGCAGAAAATACAGACTGTCTGATAGTTTTGTAGGAAACGAAGTATAGTTTTGCATTTTCATCAAAAATGTGCAATTGAAAGTATGCAACTACAAAAAAGGGCCAAAATATTATTGCGTTAAAACGGAACGCACGAAAAACAAAATCTTGACCCCGCACCCTTTATACACTTAAGTGTTAAATTGATTTCAGTAAAAAGAGTTCCACAACTTCTTGAAATGAGTGTAATATTGCATCCCATATTGAGAAACCATTAGCAAAATAACGGACATCATAGTTCCAAAAATTTGGTTATTAATTTAGTAGAAATCTTTTTGAGCATAGTTGACTACGTTTTCATTTTCGCTGTAACATTTTCTCTCGTTGTAAACTTTTATTGAAACGATGTTTGTCGTCAAGTTTCATGTTGTTTGTATTGTCACTAAAACTTAGAGATCCAAAACGCATTTTATCTGTGAAGAGTTGTACATAATTTATAAAATTTCTATTTTGTATCTCTAGTTTGTTCAATAGTTCTGTAAAATTATTATTTTGTAAAGATTATAATTATACAAATACTACAATGTCTGTAATTGTTGTTTATTGTATTCAGACGAAAGAGATTGTTTATTGAGTTCTGTAAGATAGAACATTGTCTTAAATGTATTGTGCCTGGAATCTGAATTTATTCTTATTATATTCTTTTGTGTGTTATTCAAAACTATATACCTTGTGGGGAAATTTACACACAATGTGGAGACGTGTTTTTATAGTACAGTAAAATACAAATAGCATTTGATATTGTGCCTTAAGGGACCTTAAGAATCAAAGTCCGCTCAAGCTAATTAATGTATATTAATTCTTAGAGACATCCCATCACCCTGATGTTAATATATATGGTGCATCACGATATGGTGCATCACTATAGTCCGTTAGAGACAGCCCAACACCCATAAACTTTCTCCTGTCTCTTTCGGTTCCTTTTAGGGGTCGCTACATCGGATCATTTCTTCCTTTTTCTTACCGGGCAACGCCAACCTACATTACCCAGCATCCATTCCTTGGACATGCCCGAAACACTTCAAGCTCCCCTGTCTGACTTTATCCACAAAATCCAACCTTTGTTGACCCTCTCACATACTCATTCCTAATTAGGTCCATTTTGGCACACCCAATGAAAATCTCAACATCCTCAGCTCTGCCACCTCCAACTCCTTTTCCTGGCCTTTTGTTAAGGGAACTTTCTCCAAATCATACAATGTTGCCGGTGTAGAAGTAACCATTGTCCGGCGTACTCATAGTCCGGGAACAATTGTGAACAATAGAGCAATCGATTCAGTTGAATCTTTTACGCAACATTAGTTTCACGCTTTATTCCGTTATCGTCTATGGAGCCCCGGACTATGGCTCCCACCGGACTATATCTGCTTTCACACCGGTACTACATAGATACACTTCCCCTTTTAGCTTTGCAGATCACCCCACTCCAACCTGCCTGCACTCTCTTCTTTAATTTCCTGTTACAACGTCTATTACCCCGGACTCTTGATCCCAGGTATATACTTAAACCCATTCACCTTTGCAATCTCAATACCTTGAAGCTTCATCAATCCACCACCCCTATAAAATTAACCCTGTTTTGCTCCTGCTAACTTTCATACCCTTTTCTTTCAAGTGCAATGCTCTACCATTCCAACTCTACCTGCTCCCTACTTTCACTACATTTCACTCTATCATCAGCAGACATCTTAGTCCAAGAGTCCCTCTGTTTCACCGTATCTGTCAACCTGATTATTACCATTGCAAACAAGAACGGACCCCCCTTTAACTTTGAACCATTCTGTCATACCTCACTGTCATCATGCATATCTTGTACCACTCTCACTTCCCTGTCATTCCAGACTTCGTAATACTATTAGTTATTCCCTGTTTGTTCACGCAATACGGAAAACCACGTATGGTTAGGTGCCGTATCACATGAGGACGTAGGGCGAATATGATACGGCACCCAGCCATAGGTATTTTCCGTATTGCGTAGAACAAACAGGGGAAAATGAATTTATCACTTAGTAGACATGAATATTGAAGTGGTAAGCCTATCGGATCTAAATCTGGAATAGCACAGCCAGAGTTAGATCATGTCATGGCCATGCACTATGTTTTGGCTTTCCAAATAAATTAAAAACAGGTTCAATAGGCCTAGACCACAGGCCTCTGGCTTAGTCTAGGCCTATCTCTAGTATCTATGGAGTTTTGTTTGTTTGCTCGTGTCCACAAGTCATTGGTAATGGCTTTGTGGTGGTGTCAGGATTTATTCAGCTAGTGTGCTGATCCGGGGCCGCGTGTATCCATGATACGGACGCTCCTAACATGGCCCGCTGTGTTTGAGGCTGGGGCGGATTGGGAACAGTCAGGGGTTTACACCCTACTCTTATTCGACACTGACTGCGATGTACATGTACAGTTGTGACTCGCTGTACACGGGACCGACGGCTTAACGTCCCCTCCGAAGGACGGGATGCTTTCATGATCCATTTGCCCAATTCCAAGTGAACCATGGAGGAGAGCGGTATTCTGTATTTAATCAATAGCTGGTATTGAATCCAGAATTGATAGTACCCGAATAAATCCCAGCAAGTGCCACGACCCCACCGGGATTCGAACCCGGGAATTTTGATGGTAAATTTGCGTCAGAGGCAAGCACCCTAACCGCTAGGCCACGCTCTCCCACATCTATGGAGTACAAATCAACAACAACATAAACTAAGTCATTATAGACCAGCTTTCCCAGTGCCCAACAAGGCAGTCCTAGACCAGGCTGTCATGTCAGAGGCACTGCACAGTAGTTGAATTCTGCAGAGTATGCCTGACCACTGCATTGTAGACTGAGGAAACATTTAACTCACCTCTTTGAAAGACTTCCTGGCAGTAGCTACAAGTTCTCTAAAACACAGGGGAATTTTAAAATTTATTTATACATGAACATAGGAATAAATTACTGTATCAATGTGTTTTGTATTGCACAATCACACACAAGTGTGTTGCAAAAAGGGCCACATTGGATTGTGCTTCTCAGAGGGGGCTGGCAGAGCAGTCTCTTCCACAGATGCACAAGATCAGTACACACATAGATTTTAATGTACGTTAAGTAGGGTATGTTAGGTAGTGTAATCATCACGCAATACGTGATATATTACGTGGTTAGCAAATTCCTACCACGCAATACGGAAATATATAAATTGACCTGATAACCAATGAGATTCAAGTATTCATGTCTACTAAATGATAAAGTACCATAACTCCTTCTTTGGCACCTGTCATAAACTTTCTCTAACTCAACAAACACTTAATGCAAATGCTTTTGACCTTCTTTGTACTTCTCCATCAACATTCTCAAAGCAAAAAGTGCGTGCATCTGTAGAACTCCTGGCTGGTCTATAATCCATATTGCTGCTCCCAAATCTGTACCCCTCCTATAAGTCTAGCCTCAATTATTCTCCGCATATTTTCATTGTGTGACTTTAAACCCTTATAATTTCTGCACCATTTCTACAATACAGCCAACACCCATTAATAGTGAACCATTTTAATACTTTAAATCTCTATATTTATTCTATGGGGTAAGTTTAGAAAGTCCCTACAATGGGCAAACATATAAATATAACCACCACAACAAAATAAAACAAAATCGCGCCACCCTCAGCACTAGCAGTTAGGAGAAAGAGAGAGGGGAGAAAGAGAGCGAGAGAGAGAGAGAAATCTTAAAGAGGGGGAGGGAGAGAGGGAGGGGAGAAGGAGAGAGAGGGAGAGAGAGAGGACATAGGTATCAACACGCCATGGCTTGCCAAATTATAAGAACATCTTTTAATGAGTAACAAAAACAGTCTGAAAGAAATCTTTACTTACTGTGTTTGAAAACCAATAAGAAAATCAATGAACACCAACCAATAGTGTAAAATGGCATGAAAAAAATTGACATAATGAAAAGGACCCTTACTGAAATCACTTCCACGAGTTTGAAAACAATTTGGATGTTTACATTCTGTAAAAACAGTAAAAACAGGAAGAGTTCCAGTGGGAGGTGGCAGTTTGTGGCAATTTCTGGAACAGAAAAGCAAGATGTTCACATCCCTGACAGAATTTACAGTGTGTCTAGCATGTTTTGCGACACAATTCAAAAGCATTCAGACCGGGATTCAGGCATTGTACTTTAGGTTTGTAGTCAGATCTGGCAAGTGAAAGATGGATTAGCCGGGATTAGCACATATACAATAGCAATGGTCTGTGAGCTTATGACAACATGCTTTTCAAGTTTAGAAAATGCTGGCAGTAATGTCAGCATCCTTGTTCCAGAAATTGCCACAAACTGCCATCTCCCCCCTGGAACTCTTCCTGTTTTTTACAAAATGTAAACATCCAAATTGTTTTCAAACTCGTGGAAGTGATTTCAGTAAGGGTCCTTTTCATTATGTCAATTTTTTCCCGCCATTATGTCCCTTTAATGGGTAAGAAAATCGGTCTGAAAGAAATCTTTACTTACTGTGCTTGAAACCAATAAGTTAGAAAACCAGTGAACACCAAATAACAATGTTAAACATTTACATCAGATATTGCCCTAACAACAATGTAAGAGACCAAGGAGACATCGAATTAACACTTATTTGTTTTTGTACTAAGTGATAATATAATTCTATAACGAATCAAATTTACACTTAACATTGTTTTATCTTCACACTAGGTAGTTTAACTCCGATTGGTGAGAGATTCCAAGAAGGGATAAATAAACACTAACATTTCTTTATAGCTTTGTATTCGAATTTTTACAACAATGGTGAAGTTATCCAAGAGGGAAGCAACATTGTTTTATCATTATATTTCGAGTTTTAAAATAAAACCAACATTGGTATGTCCTTAGAATTGATATTTCAGGATAAATCGTCATCTCATTGTTAATTTAATCAATTTTGGAGAGAAACCAAGATGAAATCAAATTAGCACTTACAAAATTATATCTTTTTCTTTTCTTTATTATAACTTAATACACCAGTAGGGGAGATAATCCAGGAATAAAATAAACACCATACATAGCTACATTAGGTTTATTTAAGGCCAAAGAGGGAAGAATAATGCGCTCCTTTATGGACTTCCTACCAAGCAAATTCATCGTCTGCAGCTCAAACAAAACATGGCTGCCCGTCTCATCACTCGTACAAAGCCGTCTATGCATATCTCTCCAATTCTGTCTGACTTACACTGGCTGCCAGTCAATTTTAGAATTCAATACAAACTGATGCTTCTCACATACCGTGCTTTAAATGGACTCGCTCCATCATATATCACTGAACTTCTTCAATTTTACAACCCTTCACGCTCAGGTCTCCGTTCTGCAACAAAAGGACTGTTAGTTGAACCCAAATCATCCTGGTCGTGGGGGATCGTGCTTTCTCAGTGGCTGCCCCTAGGCTGTGGAACATACTTCCTTACCATATCCGTACATCATCCTCAATTGAGTCTTTTAAGGCTCAGCTCAAAACCCATTTTATTCACATTGCCTATGAACAGAATCAAGTTTAGAATTTGTTCTATGATATATCATGTATTCGCATGGCTTTGCTTTTGTTTACTCTGTATATTCCTCTGTAATGTTTCTGCTGTTTGCTCAGTCTGCGCCATGAGCGCTTTCTAGCGGATTTGTGCGCATTATAAATGTTCATTATTATTATTATTATTTAGATATAACAAATCAAATAACACCAATATTTAATTTCTCTACATTCGGTGTTGCTTTGCACCAGTAAATGAGATAAACCAAGGTGGAATAAATTAAATCGATATAAACACTAACATTATTTTTCTACTCGGGGTGCGTACAGTAATGGATAACGAATCATTAAAAGAAAGTAAACTACAAACAAATAACAAAAGGCCAAACGGGTGAGAAAATTTAGATATCAAGAAGGAAAGCAGAAGAAGCATTAACAAATCTTTATTTTAAAGGTTATAATAAGAAGCTTACAAAGACATTATCTCCCAAACTGCAAAGTAAGTGTTATAATAAGGTGACGGTATCTGAAGTTTAGTGAGTTTTCGGCGCCAAACAAACTCTAATCCAGTACCCAGCGTAGGCAGCCAAATCGCGTCTCATGATGTATTCGGCATACGATTAAAGAGGGCAGACTACAGTAGTATTGGCAAGGAAATTCAAATATAATGAGGGTCTGACCTCCAACATCATTGTAACAGAAATAGTTTTGGGTTGTTTTAACTAGAAATAATGTTGGAGAATACACACCAAAAGTCACAATATAGTAGAAGGGGACACACATCGCATAGGAACAGGTTTTGCAGAGGTATAATTGTACTAAAATCTATACCACATCTAGTCACACTCCTGAATAATAAAAACATACTGCAATTAAACTTGATTGCATCATCCTTTGGCAAGATGGCAAGTCTAAACATGCCTCAGATGACCTTTTGTACTTGGTCCATGACTTGGTCCAATGTAGTGCAAAATATGAGGGTGCCCTCAAAATATGCAACTCATATTGATATTGTCATTGTTGGGTTGCATTTTTGGTGGTCAACTTCATAGATGATGTTGACTGTGACGTCAACGCCGGGCAACGAACCAAGCACTGGCCCGGCAGTATGCTTTGAGCCCCTGCAGGCTTGTGTATGGCACCAAAGAGGTTCTATATAGATGAGAGGCAAAACGTTTACGTAATCTTTAGAATTTCACCGTCTCGCATGTTTTTTCCGACCACAAAGAAAACATAGAGTACCAACAATAGAAGCAATGGCTGCCTCCGCTTCTTCCACATACGTGGGGTGCCGCTTTGCATTACACTAATCGTTAGGGATACAAATTAATGGTCATGTGTTAGAGGTTGGCAGTGTAATAATAGGGTACCTGGATCATTGTGCTAAGATCGCGCTTTTTTCTCATATTCAATGCAGCTGCAGGTTGAACAAGATGGTAAATTCATTGAGGTTGGTTGATTTAAATCAAGACGACTGAGTGTCCATTTCATTCGTTTGGCGTGCCATGGGTATGACAAACTTTAAAACCACCCAATAGCACCCCACAATCCAACAACTGAATATTTTGGCGGATTGTTTTTGTTATCGAATTGACATTATGGGTTGTATACACAGCACCCAACTGATAATTATTCCGTGCAAGATTCAAAATGTCAGCGCCCAGCACGGAAGACTGGTTTTGAATGCGTTTCATCCACCCCCTTGTATGGCACTCTTCCACGTATTATCATGCGAGTTTCATGCGCTGTATATCGAGTTTGCCCGCTATAATGTCGAGTTTACAGCGCGGCCTATCAAGTTTGAACTCTATGTGCCGAGTTTCATAAATCATGTCCAAATAAATCATGTCCAGAATAAAATCATGCCGAGTTTTAAAAAAATGGACATGAGTTTTTTCAACATGTGCAACTGGACATGATTTTTTTTCTCACATGAGCAAAACTCGACATGATTTTTTTCTTCAACATGAGCAAACTCTACAAGATTTTTTTCTCAACATGAGCAAAACCGACATGATTTTTTTTAACACATACACACCACAAATCATGTCCGAGTTTTCCTCATGTTGAGAAAAAATCCGTCGAGATTTGAACTGGACATGATTTTATGTCAACTCACATTTTTATATAGAGAGCAAAACTCGATGTATATATGGCAACTGGACATATAAGCGCTGTAAACTCGACATATAACGCTGTCACAATCCGACTAATGGCGAGGACAACCCGATACACAGCGCGTGAAACTCGACATGCGCTGGAAAACCTCGCCATGATTTGACACGTGGAGCCGTGCCATACTTGTGCTTTTAAAGTTCGCGCTCAATCAGCGTGATAATGCTATTGAATGCCGTACCTGTATGGGCAGATTCTCGCACCTCTAACATGTCCATAGACCAGGTGCTACTTGTGTTTGTAACTTGATGTCACTCCAACTCATCTATACATTTTATACGATATGACCATAAAAATTTCCCCCGAATCACTTTGAACCGACAGGAGCCTCTGATCCTGATACTAATGAGTTGGTGTAGGTTTCAAACTGATTATCAGAATTTTTATAAAATATAAAAATAACCTAATTATACCTCGTTAGGAAAATATACTTCTTTCAACATGCATGCTGCATCATGTTCAACTATGCATAATTCCCCCAAGATAAGCATCTTATTATACATAGAGCTATCTCTCACAAAATAAAACCGCGGAATCCCATTTCTTCCTTTATATAGTTCAAGTAAACAAACCGACGGTTCCCCTTTTGGGTTTCTTCTCAAAAGATGTATACAGAAAAATGTTATATTAAATCACTAAATATCACGATATTATAACAACTGATAATATCGGGTTTTGAATTTATATTTCTTTTGCAACTAAGCATGCTTAACAATTGTATGACTTGTCGTTTCTTATGCGCATATGAACAAAAACAAATTGCAGGAAAAGAACCCATCTTGACGATACAGTTGCAGTACGTACACTCGGGCTTGCACTAGACCACTGGTAGCACGCTTTACTAGAAAGGCTGCTGTATATAATAGATTAAAGGTCCCAGGAAATGGAGATGATAAACCTACTCCAAATCTTTACAGGACATTCCATTCCAATAAACAGGGCCAGAAAAAAGAATACACTACCAGTGACATCATTAGTGAAACTATTGATTTTCAGTCAGTGTCATGAACAGATTAACACCAGTCACCTGGAATTTTCTATTTTGGTTTTACAATGCGATGCTATTAACCTACATATGAAGATGAGCAGCAAGATTTCTATTTTGGTTTTACAATGCGTTGCTATTAACCTACATATGAAGATGAGCACAAGATGAACAAATGGACTTTGAAATGAACTCTGTTGTTATAAATGAGTAATATTAATTTGGTTTTCCTTTAATGTAAAAGGCATACGTGATTCAAAAAAAAAAGGTCCGCAGTTTTTATTTGGCGAAAAGAAAATTCACATCCTGCTTTTTTACAAGACACGCATAGCCATTCCCTCAATGTTCGGGCTGTGGATTTTGAATGGGGTCAAAAACTTTTGTGGAGTCATGGGCTTCAAATAGCAAAGGCACTGCTATTTTATATTTATAAAAATTGGAGTGCGACTATTTTTGAAATCTTATCAAGATAGTGGTGGTAGATATATTATTGTTGATAATTAGAAAAAAGTAACATATACTGTGGTAAATGTGTATGGACCAAATGCAAATGTTTGACTGCCCTAAGTTTTTTTAAGTGATTTGCATATAAAGCTTGATGATTTTTTGTGTGATAATATCATAATGATGGTGGGGATGTTAACTAACTGTGTGGGATGATATTGGGCGATGATAGAAGGTAGTCCGTACACACACTAAGCATAATTCACATAGGAAAGTTTGGATTTATCGTAAAAGGGAGCTTTAGATAATGGCGGCAAAATCACCCCCTGGTAAAAGAAAGTACACGTGGAGTCTAACCATGACCCTCCTATTATGTGCCGCTTGGATTACTTTCTTATTATTAAGATATTCGAAAATGTGGTTGAATGTGATATTCGATATTGTCCTCCGATCAGATCATTCTTTAATTACATTGAAAAATGTGGTCAGAGGATTAAAAACCTGGAAGGGATTATGGAAATTTAATGTCTCACTTTTACAGGACCCTGTCATATGTAAGTTCAATACATTCTTAATTGAATATGTTATTAATGATAACCAGCTATGAAATCCTGATGTGTTTTGGGAACGTAAATGTGTTGGTTATAGGTTCAGACCAATTACATGCTAGCTGTAAGATTAAACAGGCACAGAAACTTGCAGAAAAATTGGAGCATGAAATTAATGATCTTGAGATTCATATGTTGGCGCAACACCAAGTGATGAAATGTTAAGCGATATTGAAATTAGAAAGGTGCCTTATAATCTATTATGAGAAAGATTAAGTTGTGCATTGATAAGGAGCAAGGCTGACAACATTGAATTTAATGAAAAAAGTTCAAAGTATTTTTTGACCAGGAGAAGCGACACATCAATAATAATCCGTTGATAAGAATAATAATCTGAAATTGTACCGTGGGTTACGGGGTGTAGGAATACTTAAATGAGGAAGTGAGGTGCTATTCAAAACTTTACACTTCTGAATTGAGGTGGATGTGGATAGGTAATGAGTGAATATCTAACTTGGGCATCTCATTGGGATATACCCAAAATAAGTCAGAATGATTGTACTTCTTGTGAAGGTATACTAACCCTCCAAGAGGTACCAATTGTTTTGAAAGATATGAAAAATAACAAGAGCCCAGGGTCTGATGGATATCCATTGAAGTCTACATAATATGTTTTGGGGAAAATTAGAACATTGGTGGTTAACTGTTTTTCGACTTTTGCTTAATATGGGCTATTGACTAGGAGCAACGTAGAGGTGTTATACTTTACTTCATAAAGAAGGGGAAAATGATCAGGAGTTGAAAATTGGAGGTCCATCACATTATTGAACGTGGATTTAAGATAGCTTCCAACGCAATGCAAACAGGTTTCCAGAAGGTTCTGATTCTTATATTCATGTGATCAAACAGGCTTCTTATCAGGTCGATACATAGGTGAAAATGTTAGAATTATTCTTGATATCATTGAGTATGTAGACAAGGTGAACATTCCAGTTTATTTTTTTTGATTTGAAAAAGCATATACCGATAAACTGGAATGGTGCTTTGTTTATAAATGCTTGGATTTTTTTTGGTTTTGGTAATGATATTATAAAAATGGATGAAACTTTTCTACCAAAAATAGCTAGTTGATGTATCAATAAGGGGCATGTTTCTCCATACTTTACCTTGTCACGAAGTCTGATGCCGGGATGCCCAATGAGTTTGTTATATTTTCTCGTCCTCTGTTCAGAAATTTTTGGTATTGCGATTCGTAAAAATAAAAGCCAAATATTAAGGGTATAGCCCTATCATGCTGAAAATCTATTAAGCTCACACAGTTTGCGGACTATACTACCGTTAATTTTGGATGGTTTCAAAGAGGTCCTTAGTGCCTCAATCAAACTTTTTTTCAAATTTTGGGTAAAGTTTCTGGTTTGGTGTTAAATTACTCCAATCTCAATTGTTTAATACTTGGCTCCATCATAATGAGGATACAATTTCCCTTCATAGAAGAATTGATATGTCCAAGGCCAATCAAGTTTTTTTGGGTATTATATGTCTTTAAGTCGTCGCATGGATTTTGAATTTAATTATGAGCTCATTTTAAGAAATAAGCAACACCCTAAACATCTGGTCTCAGGTGTTTAACCCCAATTGGCAGGGTAGCTGTGATAAACCTTAGCACTTTCCACAGTTTTACTTATTTATGGCATTTTACCAATCCACCAGATGGTTTTGAGAGAGTTGAGAGATTATTTTTCAAGTTTCTTTGGAGTTGGTAACAAGATAAGATATAGAGATTCTATGTACACCAGGTTGATGAGGGTGGTTTGAATATGACCACTATTTTTCTTTTTTAAAGATCTATAACATACATGGGTGAAGCCGTTACCTTGATAATAACAGGGGAAAGTGTAAATTTTTATTTGCTAGAGAATTGAGAACTTTGGTGGTGACTGGATTTGGCAGGTGGCTCTCCAAGAGATATTCAGATTTGTATTTGAGTAAAATTCGTAATGTTTTTTTTTAAAAATATTTTTCAAAGCTAGTTTAATTAAGAGATGTGTATAGTCATAAGAAGTGCGACAAGGTGCTTTGGGGTATAACTCAAATATTCGTGTCAATAATAAGTGCGTTTTTCTATCGCAATTGGAGCAAACACAAGGTTAATTTCATTCTGATCTTATTCATAATGATCATCATCATGAGTTTCTCCGATTTTAGGGATAATTATCCAAATATCATGTAACTTTAAAATTCCTCTTATGGTATCCTTAGGGCCACATTTCAGAAAATTGGTAAAGCGACTAGTGCAGCTTTGTTACACTAGTGGTAAAGAGGGGGACCAGAATCAACCTTTGTCACAATTGTTAAAGGAGCATAGAGTGTGAAATATTGCATATGAATGCATGAGACAGACTGTGTGCCCTGTCTGACAAGCAGTATTGAATTCCAGAGTGATGATCTTTTTTGACATCTAGATTTCAATGTGACATTGGAGTAAAGTGTATACAATGGCATATAACTGCTTTGGGATACATATTCTAGAGATTTCTTTTAAAATGATTCATAATATTTTGCAACAATATTTTTTTTGAAAAGAATTGGTTTGAGTGATGATGAAAATTGTGCTTTTGTGATGATGTAAGAGACCACTATAAAACATCTAATTGTGGGAGTATGTAATGTAACCAAGCCTTTTGAACAAAATAATCTCCTGGATTAGTAATGATTTATGAGATAATTTATTTCTGTTCTTGATTTTAATCATTTTGGATTGTTTAATGAAGAGCACATATTTTAAAACCAGATTATCTTGTCTGAAAACGGTATAATCTACAGGTGGCAAAGTTAAGGGAAACCTTTGAGTTTTCTAGGTTTAAAGAGGGTAAAGTAATTGAAAAGGGCAAGAAACATATTGCATCAAAACTGATCGATGACTTTTCTGTACAAAAATGGAGTTTGTTTGTGGACTGACTCTCATGTGGGGCAGGTCCTGCAATTTGATGAGTCGGTAACAAGCATGGGCATTGTATTTGTTTTTGGAGGAGTGTAATGGTTTGTCTTTTGGTGGGTGGGGTCTGGTGGTCCATTTATGTATGTTTTTTCTTTCCTATCACCAGCCAAGTACATGTAATAATAAGTAAACAAAAAACTTAAAAAAAAAAAAAAAACTATTGATTTTCAGTCTGCCATGACAATTACACCAGTCACCTGGAATTTTTCTATTACTCTCTGAAAAATCATAGTGTTTCACTAATGAATGTTCCTCACCAACCCAAACATTTAATGCTTTCTAGTCCCTCCTCCTTGTGAGACTTGACAAAACCACAAAATCAATTCTATTTGCATTTCCTGGGACCTTTAACATTTCACTCATACGTATTCAGGGTTTTGACGTCCTAATCTTCTGTTTGGATTTCCTTCCTTAGAGTCGATTTGAACGCAATTGTTTTCTTCTCAGGTGTTTTCTTGGTAGTGGACTTCCGTTTTTCTGGAAAAGTAATCGAGATAGATATTATTTTCAACATTAAGTTATTGCTGACAAATTTAGGACTCAACGTAAAGGCCACATGCAATTGAATTTCAAAGTTCAAACTGAAAACATGAGGAAATGTAATAATCTCAAGGGCATAGCACGGAAGGGGTGCTTTCTCATCTCCCCCACCAAAACCCCTGGATACACATGGTGATAGTGTATCGTCTTCGGATAATGTTGACGTTGTTTCTATTTTCTCTTTGATTCGCGTATGGTTGACGACGAGTATTACCAAGCCTGTTTTTAATATTTGTGACAAGACACCATTTTACAGTATGGATTTATATACCATGCATGGCAGTTGCTTACTCTATAACGAACTCACGTCCTCTACGGTACATACGCTATTACAATTCAAAGTAAAACTGCAAACGATTTTCTTTGGCGATTAATTAAGTAAGGCAAAATTGCTTAACACGCAGTTGGTAAACTCTTCTTGGCGCGCCCGCTTCGCCGCGCCGATCCTGGGTACGCGCTGAACATCGCATTTATAACATGAAAATAAATTAGACCATGTATAAGTAGCAGGCTGCAAGCATAGCGCGTATTCAATAGCCAGCCATGGTTAATGAACAAGATAACTCATTCCAGACTACACTACATTCACCTGTCAATGTATCTTGTGCAAATTCTCCAAGGATCGATTGACAAGCTTATTATTGTACTCCTGGAATCCCTTACTTCCGTACCTGACCCATCTGACAACACTTTTCTGACATACTTATGAATTCGGAAACCTTTCACAGAATAAAGTACATTAACTCCTTAATGTTTTCCGTAATTTCATAGGTTGTGTCAGATGGGTCGGTTACGGAAACTCCCCTGGAATACTGTGTAATCCTGTCCTACACTAACATAGCTGGTGGGACTGACGCTATACTCATTATAGTCTAGCAGATTATTGGGTTCCCATTGAAACCCCCCTTAAAACTAATTCTAAATGATTTTTAGAATACTTACGACATCTACATTAAAGAATTTTGATGTTACCAAATTCACATATTTTCCCACGGGGTCCGTTTGGGGCCATCTTGGATTAAGAGGGATTAATGCACAAAGTGCGTTCAATTTAGTAATGAAAAAGTATCTCAAATGATTCGTCTATCATTAACGCCGAATCAGAAGAAAATATAAATTTCTGAAATATCTGGATGTGCAGGTACAGAGATATGGCTGAAAAATGTGTAAAGGGTCATGACCCCCCTTTGATTGGCAGGTACAGGGGGTCAAATTTTCAAAATGCTTAACTCTTGATAAAATTGGTGTCAATTGTGGTAAGAGCAGAGCAATCTGGAATGTTACAGTTTCAATGATTTCAGACTTTTCTATGTTGGTTACGTTAGGAAAGAGAGGATTAGTCCCTAATTCCCATACAAAAACCAATACCAATGTGATAAACAAGTAACTTTACCCCTATTTTACCACCTAACTAAACATCCTAGATATTGCAAAACTATACTTTTCTCGATTGATCATGCTCATAGCTACAAAATTTGATACCAAATTGTCAAGATCCATGCATTTTGAAAATTGGCACCCTTAAAATGACCAATCCAAAGCTCAATGACCTTTATCACCATTTTCATCCATATCTCTGTAACGGAACATCACGGATATCCAGACTTTATATTTTCTGATTCCTATGGTTGAGGAAGAATTCTTGAGATACTTTCAACTAAATGAACCACTTTGGTACGATTATCCCTCCTTATCCAGATGGCCACCAACGGACCCCGTGGGACAATATTGATTTTTGTAACACAAAAATCTTTAAGTAGATGTCGTAGAGATTCTAAAAAATCATGGTGAATTAGTTTTAAGGGGGGCGGTGCATGGGAACCCATGAAATCTGCTAGACTATACGGTCAGTAAAAGGTAAACATTTTCTCAGATCTTCCATTTTGGCGAGAAGTCATAAATTGGTTTTAGCAGATGTTACTTTTTACTAATTGCGGTGAAACTATCATTAATTATTAAGCCGTCATGAAATATTTTGTGATGGTGTCATCAATTCGAACGTTACCGATTGCATTCCCAACATGCGTTGGCGGGCATTCTTTGACTACATCGGACCGCTCAACCTATTTTCCTAAAGGATAATAATAGTCCATGCAGCAATGAATTAACATTTTTTTTATCGCAAAATGCGAAGTAAATATTAGGACAATTAGATGAAGATGATATTGACAGAGTCACAATTTACCACTGATATCACTAAAGCCTTGAGGTTGCAGATAAAGCTCTTCCACGGACCTTCCAAATGTCTCCTTCTGCCGTGGTTTTCGGTGTGTAATATTTTTTCCTTTCGTCTCGGGCAAGATGAGCGCTAGTAAGCCACCCACTATAGAAAGTACGCCCGAAGACGACGAAGGGCAATGGCTCCCAATACTCTCCAATGATAAAAATAAGTGGTGAAGATATACTACCTATACGTCCTAAAGCAGAGCACATACCCAGACCGACATTCTTAAGGGGAAAATGAAGAGAGAATAGAGAACATGAAAAACAAACACCACACAACAAAAATATTAAAGTAGTTACCAACATGGTACTACTGTCCATTCAATTAGCTAGACCCTCGGTTTTTAATTAATATCAGAGAAGGTAGCGATGTCGGAAAAAAATCGGGAAAAGAAACGTTTGTATTCACGGAAATACCCAACGGAATTTTCAAATTTCAAAAATATGGATGCGAATTTTACTTTCCCCCCACCCCACCATACAAATCTAGAGAAATTTGACCTTTTTCCTTCAAGTTGCAAAATGATCTGTCCAACGTCAGGTACCATTAACAAAGACGTGTGAGGGGGTCTTTGGTATTATACATACGAGGTAAGAAGCGACTATTGATTGGCGATACCCACTGCGATCAATACAGGCGGCCAGAAGGGACCCTGGTCGGGACAGGGACCTGCCACATATTGGTAATCTTCTCTTAAAAGGACATAAAGAATTACGTGTATTTGTCTTTCTTTGAAAGTTTTGAAGAGCATGCTTTGATTTCTTGCCCAGGAATAAAATCCCAGGAGTAAAATAGACGCTTTTATACATTACAAGCATGGTTCATGGTATCGGATCAATGTATTCTAATGTCAAAGAGCGATGCAACTTTTTACACACATATCTATATGAATGGAACATTCCTGAAAAAGTTTATGCTCATTACGAATATTCGGATGGTTCCGATTCCTTGCCAATTGATGGCCAAAAATCGACAGAAATTTAATAGAATTGGGTGTGCAGAAATACTTTTCAGCATGCATCTTCAAAATCTTGCTTTGGCAGTGTAATTAATGATACCAAACTTTCATTTACAATTTATTCCCGACCATAATACCTTCTCTAATTATTAAATAAAAACCGAGGGTCTAAGCTAATTGAAGGGAAAGTAAAATATATATTGTACTTGCACACTAAAGGAAAGCTCCCATTCTTTGCAAAGTCTTTATCCTACATGGCGTTCCCAGTTCATTCAAGGCGAAGCCTTTGATGCGCTAGCATTATCAGGGTAGGTTAATGGTCTTTTTCAGGGTAGGTTAGTGGTCTGTTTCAACTACTAGGACATAATATAGGATTAGATAGCGCTATTACATTACTGAACCAAAAGAAACACAATAAAATAACAGGGGAAAATAGCCAAAAATCATACTTTGGATGCAGATGTTTTGAGGTTGTTCTTAAAGACATGAATGCTACTACATTGTCTGAGTGATTGAGGCAAGCGATTCCAGAGGGTTAGTACACTGCTAGCGAAGCCGTCACCTGCCTGAGGAGCAACATTGAACAGACAAGGACCTCGCGGAGCTCATTCAGTGAAGCAGCCAGACGTTGTACCCATCTCTGGCTGCATCATATTTGAGATCACGGGTTTGGATACTATAAGAAGAAGACCTGCTGCAGTATGATTCTGTTTACATTAATGTTCTGGTGCTGTGTGGCCATGGGACGGGGTATGTAGTGGCAATTGAAGTTCTAAACAAATGGATGAGAATTGCCAGGGCAAGTGATAGATCATGGAGTTATTATAAATAAGTAAGGATCTTGTATGTGATTCTTTCCTTTACAGGTGGCCTCTGCAATTCAGTGATGAGAGGGGTTGTATGGTCACGGATGACCGACTTTGAAAACCAGACGCGCTGACCGGTCTATGATTTTCTGTGAGTTTATGAATGTCCCTAGAGGAAATACCATAAAAGAAGGGAGTTCGAATAGTCCAGTCATGAGGTTATGAGTCACCAGACAGCATTATTTAGTATTCATTGTTCGTTTCCGGATCCTCCCAATGGTCCTGAGATGTAAATTAAAGACACCGTCAGGGATTTGCTAAATCAGAAATCGTGGGTGAAACAAAAAAATAATTCTATAGGTATGATAGGGTATTAGGTATCCTAAATATTCTGGAAAATGGTAAGACCAAAAGCCATCCAATAAGGACAAAATAGCGGGATTTGTCATACTGTCCGTACGGACCCTTGCGACAACACACGTAATGAATGGAGATTCTTATCTTGGAATATTGCCCGTTTTTCTTCCTTTCTGGCAAATTCTTCAGTTGGAAAAAGTAATTTTGAAATCCTCCACTTTTTAAGCTTTCCTGCAAAATTCAAATATTTTGAACTCGTTGGGTGAATCGCTGATAGCGTCTTTAAGAGAGCGAAAGACAGATGTGACGTGATTTGACATTGTCATCGTAGAGTCAAAGTACACTACAGAGATACCGCCTTAGTCCGATGGTGTTCTGGTAAGATCCACAAACATCGCCAATGAGTTTCATTGTGTCTTGACCAGCAAAAAAGATCCCCAACCCCCCAAAAAAACAATCAGTTGCTTCATTTAGTTTGAGTTTATTTTGATTCATCGTACTTAATACTTTTAAGTTTGAACAAGGCCACGCAGTGTCAACCAGGAAGGCTGGACATGGAGGTATCTAAATAAGATCTGACAAATCTGTTCTTGCATCGAAAGCAATGTCCAGAAAATTGTGCACTCCTCGTGTCACAGCTGTAGGGATAAACATTCTCTTCCCTGAGGAAGGTCTTGGTATATTAACATAGATCTGACGTTGGTGGGAGTTTTTGATTGAACTCGGGAAGTAGCCTGGTATAAGTGCCATTTAAGGGTCTGATGCTTTCCACACAGGCTCTGAAGGAAGCCCAATCTTAGTTGCTATGGTGAGATCGGACTATGATATGAAGCTTATTGCAGGCACTTGTCATTATCCTGAAAGAAGTCCTTCTGACATCAAGTGCAAAAGAGTCTCCAGATATTTAACTCTTCACTTCTTGATTAGTTGTAAGTTACACACATGACATCTAAAGGTGCATTTCGTGATGTCAGCCCCTTCTGTTGTATGAATGTTCACTAGAATCCTTGAGGAAATAAGCTATTCCCAAAATGAGCTGATCCCGATTTGCGGTTTTATGTTATGAGCAAGTGCTTGTTTCAGTAGGCAAAACTGTGTGTAATTTCTGTACTTTAGGACAGAAAATAAAAAATTAAATTTTCTTGCAATAGATACGACCGAATTTCAACGTAGATAAGGTACACATGGTTTTAATAAGGGCTAAGGTTCAGATGATACAAAATCTCAACTGTTTGAGTAAGTCGGGGGGACGAGGTTGTGTGCCTCACGAAATGCCCCCCTTTAAAATGGCTTAAAAAGGCTTCTACGCTGCTGCTGCTCAGCTCTGGAACAATCTCCCCCACAACATTCGCCATTCACGCTCACTAGATTCATTGTTTTCTTTGCTTATTCTGATCACTTGCTCTGTTTGTTTGAGCATTTGTTAAGCGCTGTGATACAGTTTCTTGTAAGAGCGCTATATAAATGCCTTCAGGTATGATGATGTATGTATGATGTATGTATGTATGTATGTATGTGTGTTGTTGTATGTTTATGTATGTATGTATTATGTATGTATGATGTATGTATGTAACGGTTCAGATGAAATAAAAATCTCAACTTGTGTGAGGGATAAGTCGGGGGAACGAGGTTGTGGATCACAAAGCTTTAAAATGAATCACGCGGCCAGTGGGACACAATCAGTCGTGGAAATGAAGGGTAGTCGTTTCTCACCCATGCCTCACGTTCGTGAGAAAGCTCCCAGTCGCAGTTTGTCGGTTTCTAAGGCACTCTAATGAATGGCAAGACTAAAATCCATTTTACAATTTCACTGGCGACCATACATCAAAAAAGCTGGGTATAGAATCAGCTTGATATTTTTTTATGTTTTATAAATAATGACTAAATATAACCAAAACATGATTTTGGTTCAAAAGGAAAAACTTCCTGGGCCTTAATTTTACTGGCATAATTTTTTACAATTTTAAATTTTATTAAATGATAGATTTGGGCAAAAAAGTAGCAAAAATGTGAGAAACCACGGTTCTCTTTGGTAAGTGAAACAAAAACGTTTTGGTTATGGTTTCATATTTGTAAAATAGTAATAAATAAATATCAACATTACACGTGTGTAGTATGGGATTTTGTAAAACGAAATGCGCGGTTTGCGGTGTTATTGTTATTAAAAGTCGTATGTAATAACTTTTGTGGGGCTATGTATAATCGGCAAGTTCATCCGTTCATTCTTTATTCATTCCTTCCTCATTCATGCATTCATTTATATATTTATTATACCAGAATACGCATGAGGAATACATACCATATATAACTACATACATACATACAACATACATACATTACATACATACATACATACATACTACATAACATACATACATTACATACATTACATACATACATACATACAACATAAATACATACAATACATAAATTAACAACATACATACATACATAACATACATACACATACATACATTAAATACATACTTAGATACATAATTACATACATACATACATCATACATACATACATACATACATACATTTACATACCTACATACATACATACATACATACATACATACTACATACATTACTACATACATACTAATACATACATTATATTTGCCGCTTATACAGGCAGCTCTAAGAGCAGAACAAACTAATGAACAATTATAACAAGAAATATAATAGGAGCATAGGAAGGGAGAAGAAGAAGATGGGAAAGAAGAAAAGAAACAGGATCAATTATCAAAAACAGATTTATCATTTAAACTGCTCTGCTATTCATTGATTATTATTTCACATGTCCTCACTTTATTTCATTATTTTTTTCCGGAAGGGGAAAATTCTCTTTATTTGTTCATTAATGATCTGTTTTGAAATAACAAAATTTCATTTGTGTGAAAAAACCTTGTTATTTTACCTTATTTGAGTGGGTTAAGGTAAATTGCAAATGTTAACGTATAGTTCAGTCGCCATAGCGAAAAATCGGACACGCTGGATTAAAAAGACACAAACTTGGCACACTTGTTGTTTGGGCCACATAGAAGCATATCAGGTAGGTGCAAGTTTTTGAAGTCCAGGTTTCAAGATGGACGACAATTTTCCAAAATGGTGCCAAAAATCTCCAAAATAGCGATTTCTGGCGATCGAGACAAAATGTACTTAACTTGCATGTTAGGTAGTTTAAAACGATCTTTACATGTTTTAAACACATGTAACATCGAAGGATAACTAAGGCAAATTGTGTGGCAATTCTTATTGCATAAATCCAAGATGGGCGTCCAATACCCATTTTCAGCTATAATATTCAACCTAGACGGATGATTTTGGTATTTATTAATATGTTTTTGAGGGCAAGGAAGTCAGACGACCAATACAGACCATTTGACAGCTTAATTCTGGTCATTATAAAGCTGGCTGCCAAGAAGGTCCTAACATTTTGCCGCGAAGGTCACTTTGGGACGATAGGGTACATAAATAATTATTTATAGTTGTGGTGTGTGATATTTATGTCAACCGTTTTTAGGTTCAAGGAATCATTCAAACTAAATTACATGAACCATTGGGGCTTATGTCATGGGTCAATCCAAGAGGTGCCAAGAGTCGCCAATATGGCCACACAAATTCTGTTTGGAGCAATAGGGGACTTATATTAACTTATAGTGGGTTTTGTGGGGAGTTTTAACCATTTTAAAAGGGGTGAGGTGTCAGATTCAATCAATCATGAAACCATTGAGAGCTACATCATGGTCATACAGATGGCTGCCAATAAGGTCATCAATATGGCCGACGCTTACACTGTCATGTTGAGCTCTATAAGATGCTTAATATTTCAAGAGTGGCACTAGAGGGTTTTTCATCTTTTTGGAGGTCAAGTAATCCAATGACGCAATTATAAGGTGGTTACGTACACAGTCGAGGAACTCGACTGTGTTTTTTCTGTACGTTTCTTTTTCTTTCTGTCATCTGCTAATATCTGAATGCAACGCGATATTGACCAAAACTGGTGACAAGGACAAGTACCTACAACAAAATTTTGACATGACCAGGTTGGTGTTTAAGGTCACGATAGGGTCACAGTGATTAACAACTTTACCCATGCAAAAAATCTAGAAGTTAGCTCAAATCTCAAAACGATACGTCATCTTGTAGGGATTGATCAACACTACAAAAAAGTTAATTACGACTTTGTCTTATGACGCATAATTGAGGGGTCACAGGTCCCAATACATCAAATTACGTTACATTTCAAATCACGACTCCTTCTACAGATACATTAGTATGATCATGTGACTCATGTGTGTGGTGTAGTTTGGGACATTCCCTACAAAAAGTTACTTAATGAAATTTGATCAAAGTCATCGGGGTCAGTAAGGTCAAACTCCTTACATGGTGTAAAATTTAACACAAGGTCAAATAGAAAAAACTTTTTCAGCCATCCTGTAGACTTGAAGAGAGGTCAATAAAAGTCAATCATGACCCCTCACGACCATGGCTTAGTGGTCAAAGGTCAAAATATTAAATTACATACACTTCAAACTACTACTCTTCCTACAATACTGGTGTAATCATGTGATCATGTATGTGGTGTAGTTGCACATCCCATACAAAGATACCAATAAATTGATCAAAGGTCGTCTGGGTCACTAAGATCAAAACTCCTTTACTGTGTATAAAAGATAACTAGACGCAGCTGATAATTTGACTGAAATGATCCTAATGACATTCAAACATGTTGAAAATTTTTCGAGGTCAGGTCCTGAAGAGGTCAAAGGTCAAATTTCAACAGGCTCGACTGGGTGATGTTTGACGGAATGATCCTTATGACATTCTAACATGTTGAAAATATTTTAGAGGTCAAAGGTCATTAAGAGGTCAAAGCGTCAAATTTTTCAAAATGCTCGATCGAGCTGAAATTTGACTGAAATGATCCTTATTACATTCTAAACAAGCTGTATTTTCGAGGTTGAAGGTCATAGAGTCAAAGTTCAAAACTTTAAATTGCCGGGTTTGCAGCTGAATTGTGAAATGCTCCTTATGACGTTTTCTTCTAAATGCCTAAAATATTTTCAAGATCAAGGTCATTAGGGTCAAAGGATCACTACTCGACTGTGTTCAGACTCTGTAGCCCAAGATTAGTTGATGTTTTCATATTCCATTTGTATGTGAACCAGCTGTTTTGATGGTGGCAGTTAGTTATTAGTGATGGTTTTCATAAAACTATAACATACCTTTCATGTTGGGATATTTAGGAATTAAATTAGAAGTAATCTTTGAAGGATTATTTTCGTGTTGAAAAGGTTAGAAATTAGGCCTTATAATTTCAGAATCAATAGAACAAGTACAGGGTATTTTCGCAATCTCGGTAGTGTCGACTATGAGAGTGCTGGGTTTGTAGCCAATCCTAGAAACAGCATTTCTGTTATATAAATGAAGAAACGGGATTTTCTGGGCGGCATCCTATATCGAAGCTCTGTGCGCCCTGATTGGCTGTGACCCGACTCTCGTTAGAACCTAACTGTCGGATTTGCTGTGGAATCCTGGCTGTTGTATAAAACTACCTTAATTATTTCTCCGGGCAGTTGAGATTGAATCGTAAGAAGAGCACATGGGTAGGGAGAATTACAAGGTAAAGATGTCTATGGAAGAAGACATAAATAATATTTTGTTAGATTATTAGGAGAAGCAAGATAGACGAACCGTTGCAAGAAGATAAAGGCAGCAGAAAAGACGTTTTACAATATATATTGATGAGTAATAAAATTATTCATTGGGATTCGAAGAAAAGTAAGGAATAATCGTGCTTAAATATGACGTACAAATTATTATTAAATAAAGCGGTTCATTTTTATATGACTGTAAACTAGCCAAGTTACCAAACTAATTCCCAGAGGATTGCAACCATTCCACGTGCCGAGCTCCTTCACCTCGCTCCTACCAAATATGAGTGGTACTCTTCCTACTCAGATTTCACATCAATTTTGCACTCCAAAACCCTGTCCAAGTGTCCGAGATCCTCTTCCTCGCTTCTGCTAACTGCGGGTGGTGGTTCATCCTAAACTAGACTTACACCGGATCAACCCTGTCCACTTGCCTCTGAGCTCATGCTGGTCTTGCTTCTAAAAGCTCGAGTGGTGCTCTCGGACTCTAAACTGCCACAGCAGACTCCAAAACTCCAAGCGCTCCAATCTCCTCCATCTCACTCCTACCGACTCTAAATGGCACTCCTCCTGCAACGAGTATCTCACCAGCGCTCCGCCAAGCCTAAAGCGCTTGGAGCTCCTCTGCGTCGCATCTAAAACTCTGAGTTTACTCCTCCTGCTCCAGACTTCACACAGGCACTCCAACCCAGTCCAAGTGCTCCGAGCTCCTCTACCGTAGTTTCTACTAACTTCAAGTGCGCTGGCTCCTGTTCAGATTTCGTACCAGCACTCCAACCTTGTCCAAAGGCTAGAAATATCACTCCTACCGACTCTGAATGGTACTTCTCCTGCAACGAGCTTCGCATCAGTACTCCTGCCAAACCTTTTCGCCCGAGCTCATCCGACTTGCTCCTGCCAAGTTCGAGGGGCACTCTCTTCCGTGCTCAAGCAACTTCACACTGGAAGTCCAACCCCGTCCAAGTGCTCCGAGCACCACCTTGCGACTACTCTGACCGGACGAGAACCAATCGCTCGGCACCTGTTAGACTCAGCAGCACCTATATTTCCAGGAGCACATACACGCCCCAGCACCGCATCGTGTTCAAGCATCCGAGTCATCACCTGTCTCGGTATCACGATTTACCCACTCTGGTTGAGACTGCGCTTTATTCTTCACTGAGTTTGGTGTAAGGCTTTCTTCCACCCATGGTAACTACAATCCTCGAACAAAAAATGTTTGAACAATTTCGTCTATACATTAAAATGCCCCCCGCATACCCACTCAATGTTGGGGTTAAAGTCAAGTCTTGTTAAAGTCACCAAATTGTATTCCCACATTGATTCGGGGGGGGGGGGGGGCGTGGGCAGGGGCGCCGGGACTGGTTTGCATCATTTTACATTCCACAATTCACAATCAGCAGGAAATTGGGGACTTCGGTAAAATGCAGCGTTCGAAGAACGTTTTTTCGATGATTGCAGGTCAGGCTACGAACTGGGATGCAGAACACGTTGATGAGCCTCTAGTTGTAAAAATATCCTCCCCCTTCTTGTTCTCCATGCTTCCGACCACTGGTTCATAATATTCAAATAACATTTTAATCTCTGTTATATTTCCAGTGGGGACGTCCGGGGTTCACGGTTGGGACTTGCCCTTTCTATCCATACTAAATATCAGAAATATTCACGTGCTCTCCGCGGTTTCCTTGTACCTGTGTACCACTACCACTTACGAGAAAAAAAATAAGTGTGTAATGCGACGAACAAAAGAAAACCTGTTTTACGGGCGAGCGGACCCTTGTAGTAGGGTCGGTCGGTCGCGGCGAATTTTGTCTTTTTTAAATTTTTTTGCTTTTCTGGAGCTCAAAAATTGGCTAAAATTAGCCCCAAAATCTGAAAAATCAATAGAGAAAAATGAAACATTTTTACAAAAACAAATTTTCGAAAACAAATTTGCCAAAATTTAAAATTTGGGCTATTTAAAAACAGTGATTTACATGATTTATGCGAAAAACTAAAAAAAAAAAAATCTGCAAAACTGAAAAATCGGGGTCGGTTCGGGCCCGTAAAAACAGTTTTTTTTTTATTTCGTCGCCTAACTTATCCCTTTAGTCAGCATCGTAGACCCCAATGTTCACTTACAGGAGGTATATTTCCTTGAAGGATTCCAGGGTCACCCTTTAAATCTACGCTTGTAGACTCTGATAGCCCGCTGACGAGGGAATGTTTGAGACGCGGGTAATAACATTTCCTTGGGAATATTTTTTGTAGATACCAGGAGTGGAGTATAGAAATAGCCTGCCACGGCTTCCTCTTGACTGGAACGTTACCAGAACACAACCTGGCAGCCGCGGTAAATGGAACGCATGCTTTGTAGGCACCCAGTGTTGTAATTATGCAACAGCATTTTAAAGTGACTCAATGTAACTGGAGATAAGATAGAATGGACCAGAATAAGAGTAATTGTAGGATTAACATACGGTGGCGATTTTGGATTGGCTATACGGTAAATCACTCAATTACATTAATAGTTGAATGAATGACTTGACCCCACAAGTATATAACCGGACGCCATAAATACACTGAGTTAAAAGAGTGAAAGAACTATAACTCAAAACATGATTAGGCGGCATATTGGTGCCTTATTGGCACCCATCTTGGATTGACCATGATGCAGGATCTCAATGGTGTCAGGAAAATTGATTTTAATGGACCCCTTCACCATCTGTAAAAGGTGACTTACACCACAAACACACTATAAGTATTGCGCACATGTTGCTCCAACAGGATTTTGAGTTGCCATATTGGAGAACTTCTTGGCGCCATCTGGATGACCATGATGTTAAGCCTCCAATGGTCGTTGTAATGGTGGTTTTATGGATTCCTGATTAGAAACGGTTTGAATATATATACCACAAACACCGCTATAAGTAAGACTTCTAAGACTGAAAAAACCAGTTCTGCTGCTTGACAAACACGTTTACTATATACATTTCATAGAAACATAGACATCGTGCCCGATCTAATAGTATGAAATACAGGGGAAACACTGTATTGTAAGAGGGGACACAAATTTAAACCGTGTCACAGTGTTTGAAGTTGGACCTCTTCGTGCCCTGGAATTAGATAAGACGGGGACATTCGCCTTTAAAATGTTATATGGGACATAATACAATAATACTCTCTAAATAAATGCTGCAATAAAACATGATGTAACAATATATTAATACTACATCTAGTAAAAGGCTGGGGCTCTTTATCACAATATTAGACAATGTGCACTTTGGCATATGGAGTTACACTGACTAACCCCCACCCAACACCCTCCTCACAGGAGACCCCAAAACGTGAATGTTGTTATGGGGACATATAGACACCAATAGAGTAGTAAATATAATACGCATCTACAAATACTACGGATTTAACAGTATTACACCATATGACCTTTGACCTAGGCCGTAACCAGACCTAGGCCTCCAGATTGGCACCCCCTTCATAGAATATTTCTGGGGACCTAAAGAAAGTCGTGAAAAGTGGCGCTGAATCAAGCGTGTCACGATGTTGCCCAAATTTGGCTCTAAGCAACTGAACTACGTACAAGTGCCATTGAAAGTAGGGCAGTTACGACGACTTCTTGCCCTTTTGAAAATGGCCGCTGGGGAAGTCCGGTTGTTTCAATCGCTGACTACGTCAATACGTGCGAGCAGCTATCCAGTTAGAGTCAGTGGCTTCACCTGTCCCTACAATGCCTGTACCTCGTACCATGGCTGCAGAATGTAGATTTAAAGAAAAACTCCCCCCACCCAAAAACAAACTCGACGTGTTCCCGTATTAAAACAATTGAGCCGACCCATTCGTTATCACTGTTTTACACCAGAAATGATATATATTTTCCTTGTCCATTTTACATAGAAACGGGGAAAAACTGTAACAAAACTGTTTGAAAATGTATTTTTACTGTACATTGGGTATACTTCATAAATATCATTAGCTTCCTCCTGGGGACTTTCAAAACTGTTAAAATGTTCGATATATTCAATCAAATCGACAATTCAATGACCATTCTCCAAGGTCCCAATTACATGAAATGGAAGGTCTTCAAAATTTAATTGATTTTGATTTTTTCTCACCCGATTTTGATTTTTTGTTCATATTCAGCCAAAAGTGTGGAAATTCAGCATTTTGAATAAAGAATAGATGGGATTGTTACAACGGAAATTTAGCCTCAATAGTTCCAAAATATGTATAATCTAAAGTTTACAAACGAAATAACGCTCACGGACCGCGTCTGTTATGCAAAAGGATCGATTTCTCTAAACGACCAAGACTCTTCAGGGGTAGCAACCGGAAGACTGGTCGAACACACTGACCTCAAACATGGATAGCGGGCTGCCGCCACAGTGAATGGTGCAGAGTGTTTTCATAACAGGAAGTGCTTTTACCGTGATAATATGGCGGGGAACAATGCATACGCCCTGTGGTGCACAATATTCACCACAGATGTTCTATTGTATACAAAATTCCTTTAACTTTGCCAAGGTGTATGCATGTTTCCCGCCATAAGGTAAGAAAAGCAACTTCCTGTTGTGACATTGGAGACTCAGAACCCGCTATCAAGGTGTAGAGGTCAGTGTTCGAAACATTCATTTCAAGCCCCCGTCATAGATCAAGTGGCGAAAATAACCAATGACAGCTGCATGAGGGTGTGAAAATCCAAACGTAACCATCTCAGCAGTGATATGCTACTTGCGGACAAAACCATTATGCCTATCTTTTGTATGAAAGAACAAAATTTGAATTCCAAAAATCCCTTTTGAGGGGGCATTTTACTGCCGTCCATCGATCAGAATAGTTTAAATCTGGTGGAGAACATATATTAATCGGTTTAGAATTACTGAAATGATTTTACAACTCCAGCTTACCCGAACTATGTGGATACTCTAAAGGTAAAAATCAAAGATGATGGCAAAAGTAATAGTAATGCGGAATTTCCCAATCATGGCTACCGCAGTCTCATACCACCACTGCTACGGCGTAAAAAAAGACAAATGTTAAGTTATAGTAGATTGTGAGCATTCCACGTTGGTCGGGTTAACAAAAATTAATTATCAGATGAATAACAAATATATGCGGTGAAATGAATTAAAGCAGATGGAAGTTTGAGGTAAAGTTGGAGGAGTTTCGTAACCTGGACCCATACTTGACACACTTTTTTTCTGACACAACTTATGAATCGGAAACCTTAACGCATAACATGTGCTTTATTCTGTGATGGTTTTCCGAATTCATTAAGTGTGTTCAGATGGGTAACGCGGTTTCGGGAAAACCCCCGTTTCAATTTGGATTCTTTGACAATGTAAAATAAGTGGGTTTAAATAGGTCTCCAAATCTTTGATGGAGCCTTTGCTTTTTATTTGGTACTGTGCTAATATAGTCCAGAGTCACTGCTACATGGCTTTTAGCGACCTCTCCTTTATCATGGAAAGCAAAACCTTTTAGCAAATAGTTTGTGGTTTTCCCTTATTTTCCCATTTGAAAAATCTTCTGTAACTATCTGGGAACGGACAATGAAAATGCAATATAATAGAATTGTGCCGGTGTTAAATTGTAATCGGAAGGAGATAGTCACTTATGGCAGCTCCACAAAGCTGCACCTTTAAACATTTAGTAAAGGGCTATGCCTCTCCCAAAAGTGGGGGATAACTCCAGGATGGAGATAAGCCATAATACAGGAATAAAAAAAAGTAACCAACATTGTTTGGTTATTGTAAAAACAATATAAGTCGATATATTCTTCTAATTGCAAGGATTAGAAAAACCTTATCAAAAAGTGCACTTCGCTTCCTTTCTCCAATGAGTTGGACACATTGTTGGGTATGGATAATAAGAATATCAGCTGTGATGTGATGTGGTCTGAAAAGAGACCATTTCCCAGTAGGTACTCTAAAGATGATTGTGGAAAGCTGCCTCCATACCTGATGATGCAGAGCTGAGGGGTTGACAGTATTCACCACTCCTACTGCTGACGCTACCATCTGAGAGTTCTTCAGTTTGTTTTATATCCCTTCCTGGCTTTCTTCCAGCACGGTTGAACTTACTATCTTCTAAACAATGCTAATTAATACTATTCAGAAAGGCCATTGCAGTGCGGATCCAGGGTTGGAAAATGTCAAAATTACCGGCGGGGCTGAAAGGCT
This sequence comes from Ophioderma brevispina, assembly GCA_023653785.1. Lineage (NCBI taxonomy): Eukaryota > Metazoa > Echinodermata > Ophiuroidea > Amphilepidida > Ophiodermatidae > Ophioderma > Ophioderma brevispina. Next base: position 51,602 of record JAMKCH010052829.1, read on the forward strand.
GTAAAAACTGATCCAAATAGATCAAATGGGCTGATGTGACACGGAATTTGCAGAATTCCCGGGGGGGGGCTCGCGCCTGCATTTTCTGGTATACTTAATATCAAAAGTCTTACGGAATAAGCTCATTACACAAAGAAAAATGTTGTGTAAAAAAAGCACATGCTTATAATAATAATAATAACTAATCAGGTTTATATAGCGATTAATCCCGTAAACAGGCTTAAAGCGCGGGTGACAATTATTCTTACGCCGCTTCAAGAAATCGTCACAAGCATTTCGCTTTCTAGCGCTGGCTGCTCAAAGACATGCCTTACCGCGCACAAGCCTATCGCACTTAGATTGAATATCCCGTAACAGCGCCTGAGTTTTTCGCTTGGGTCGACGAGGCATTGAGAGTAAGTATCTTGCGCAGGGACATAAACCGTTGACCACAGGGGGGCTCGAACTCATGATTTTAACGTCTAATCCTGCCGCTTTCCACTGACAACACGTACTCCATCATCGAGCCATATAAAAACTATGTAGAAACTCTTAATTAGTAAAAAATTTACTGAATTAAGTAAATTTACCCAAATTAAGTAAATTTTACTAAATTAATGTAAAATATTACATAGCTATGCTGGAGTTCTATTTACATAGTTTATAATAACAATCGATTGATCGCGAAACGTTCGGCTAACCTGGTGATTATAGGTTTTCGACGATTAATTATGCT
>JAMKCH010052830.1:0-10017 GCA_023653785.1 Ophioderma brevispina
CTTTTCGCCCGCAGCTTGCCTGATCTGGGGTCAACCCTCAGGGTTAAAAGCTACTTGCCTGAAACTTGCGGCCCACCCCTATTTGTTAGTACCTCCATTTTTGTGATTAAAAATATTATTTTATTTTCTAATTTTACTTGAGCAAATGTCTCAAGGGAAAAAGCATTTCGTTATTTACAAGGGGAAAATGGAATTCCCTTAGAGATATAATTGAGATCCAGGCAAGGATGTTTGTTGGGACAAGTAGAGCCCCTATTATTATATAAAAAGTTGAAAAACACTGAGATTTCAAAATAGGTAGTTCCCATGCTTATTATCGGTGATGCAAGCAGATGTACTTTATGTGAGATCCAATTGGCCATTGTTGCCTATGTTGTTTATGCATGATTATGTGTAATCTATTTTTGATATTGGGGAGTCTAGCCATGAATGATAAATGTGCTCATTGGAAAGACTCTTGGCCAGTAAGTGATTAGCTAGCAGTTAAGCAGTTTAGATATCTGCCGAAATGGTAATATGTGCAGATAGTGCCAGGACTTCTATATTTTAGATACCACAAGAGCGAAAAGCTATAATTAGTCTGCTTTCATAAGGGGGGTGTTTCGAAATCAAAATAGGATTCCAAATGTGGTCCTAAAAGTGGAAATTTGGACCAATAGAAATTGTGGTCGATTATTCCGCGGACTGATATAATGTAGAATATTAAGTTGTCGTCGAGGGACAACCCCGTCGTTCTTGAACTGCCTGGATATTTGTATTCTTCATGACAGAAGATTACCATGGATTTTATTTTATTGGTCAAGACTGCAGCTGTCATTTTTTAGTCTTTGCTGTAAGCCTGTTGGGTCCAAATAGTTCTCCAATTCAGCTGCTGTCATAATGTAACATGGTGTCCCCCATGTGGGACATTGTGTTACATCGTACACATTTCTTCTCTATTTACACCCATTTTTATACACTAATTCGTCTATGATGGTTATGCCAGATTTTCAATTGTGTTGCGATGACTTAAATTAAACCTTGAATTTTAAGACCTCTAATATGTGTGGTGTCCCCATGGTTGGTCCCTGTGCAACGTGACTGAATTGTTCTAATTTGTCCAGAAAGAAACCAATGCCTAAAATATTTGATGCTCTCCAAATTTCTTTCAAACCATAGAATAAAGTTATGAATAATAGTATATCAAATATGGTCACTCTTTGATACAAATCTGACAATTTCATCAAATTCCACACTTTTGAGTTCCATTTCCACATGTTTGAAATGACCCACTTCTCTCTGGAAGGAGGGGTGCTTGCCACCCCCGTCCTCACTTTGACTTTGGGATCACCCTGTATCCTACCTATGAGCCCGTTTTTTTTTTTTTTGCATTAACGGAGTGTGAATGTCAATTTTGGACAATTACATTATAAACTCAATTGGCACTGGAACAGAAGAATTGCAGGAAAAAACTACAAGGCCCACCTTTCGGTCGACCAGGGTGTTCAATTAAAAACTGAACAGCAAAAGAAAAAAACTGAACAGCAAAGTATAGATTTTTCCCAGAAAATGCAGCAGAGTGGCTATTTCATTGGCTGTTTCAGATGCAATCATGAAGCTTCCATGATGTAAAAATTATAGTAAATCGAACTGCCATTTCAGGTGTACAACATTGACCTTGTGTGTGATTCAATCATAAATCTTTTGCGAGCAGTGATGAGTCACCAAGCAATCTTCTGGTACACCAAAAGCTAGCTGGTCTCATTTAGTAATTAGCGGCGCTCTACATGAATTAGTAAATCAAAATTTTCAAAAGCAGGTTTGTAGGTGGGGGGGGGTTTTTTCAACCTTGTTGTGATGTTCAAGTTTACTCTAGAGTAAAACCTCATAACAAAATCCGATAAGAAAAAATCTTTTATAAATAATATTTTTCCTGAACCATGATACCAATGATCTTATGTTGTTTTTAATTTGAATATTTAATTATTTTATGTTCTTTGTGTATTTAAAAACACTTCTATAAGTACTCAAAACCAGAAAGGTATTCAAATTTTAACGGCACCTCACCCAATTGGGTCATGATGCAGGTGAACTGGAAAGCGAGCTTGAAAATTGGCGTTATCTTGTAACATTTTAAATTTTACATACGTTATGAAGGCTGGTACCACAACATGCAAGGTTGCTGTCCCAAATGAAAAAATAGTTTGCTCCCACTACAACTGAAATAAAACATTTTTTTTACTGGTAAAACTGAAAAGAGAATTGCTACCAATTCTTAATAACAAAAAGAACATTTCCTTCAGCTTTACAGACTTTTGTTTAGAAAATCTGCCAAATGTTTTACAAAGGTAATCATGGCAATGTATGTCTTTTCTATACAGATTGCTTTCTTTACAACAACGTTTTAATAATCCCCATACTTGTGTTATAATCAACTACAGTCACTCTCATGTGATTTTAGAAGATCTCTAATGGAACTGTAAAAAATACAATCGGTCCTCGGACCGCACGTGCCGCCTGCCGTCGCGGTTTTGTGAATGATAGCCCTCACATGCCGTTGACCTTGATACGTGACCTTTGACCTCATAACAAATGAGGGATTGCATGTAACTCCATAACCAAGCTTGTTTCCAATTGCCACTTCCCTTTTCAAATGAAGGTCAATTTTAACATTTTCTAAAGCTATTTTACAACTTGACCTCACATGACATTTGACTTGTATGTGACCTTTGACCTCATCACAAAATGAGGGATCACCATGTTGCCCCTTGTGACCCAAAATTTGGTGTTGTAAATCCATCAAATATGTGGGATATTACAGGACAAAAGTTTTAACACTTTTCACAACACCAACATCAACAGCATCAACATACCCAATAGACAACAACAACAGACTACAGTGACAAATTGAGATCCCTATGTTTTTTTCTGCCTAGGCCTCAACACCTCACCGTTTTTTATGCTGTTGAAAGTTTGTGGTAATATCAATTTTGGTTCAAATGGCCATATTTTTGTGAACCCTAAAATGCCTCCACTCCATAGAGAACATCGCAGCCTGAGTGAGGAAAAATGCACTAAGGTCCCGGATGTAGGGATTGTGCTCAAAACGAGACACTATGCCTGAATGCTGCTGGGCCAGCAACACCGTCCTAGTGATATGCTTGGGACCAAAGGGCCCGGTTACTGAACGTCCAAATTGTCCACTTTCTCTTCCCCTCTCCCGGCAATATTTGCACCCATCATCCTCGTCCTCCACTTCTCCGTGCCCCACTGATTTCTTGGTTAAGTCACTTATACTTTGTTCATTAATTTCCATTGTTTCTCTTTTTCAGCCTTCTCTCCCCCTTTACCCCTCCCTGTGCATGGTTCCGGTCTAATTTGTTCCTTGTTTGTATATTGGTTTTTCTTATCTGTTGTTTTGTCAGTTTTTGATGCCCTTTGGATGAAGATCTCTGCTAGGATGAAACGTGCAGGCCCCACACTCTAGTAATACTTACCTACACATGCTATTTTTTGTGTAGAAGCAGTTGTAAGCAGCATTTACTTATTTTAAATTATCCATACCTCAGACAAAAATAACTTGAAAAAACATAACTTCGTCAATGAACTCCACGTCCCATACACACCAAAAACACCTCACAAATACCTAACTTTTCGATGAACTCCATCAAAAATAATTCTCTAAAACAGGCGATTCTCACCCACACAAGTCTCATACCTGCTTTCGCACACTACCATTTTTACATAAACACCTTACTACTTACTTGCTACGAAGAGGTGAAAAATTAAACTTACTACTTTGAAAGCAAAGTTCACTTAATACACGTAGTGACCAAGGGGTTTTCAATCCTGTTAGTGTCAAGGGGGGGGGGGATTCACCCCAAGAACCACTTTCCTGAGGAATGTTTGCATAAATTGATACATATCATCACATATACCATATCAGCAAAAAATTCTTTGGTTCGTGTGATATTTTTAAATATTCTCAGCTGACTTCCGTTAGTGCCCAGGCCCCCAAGGGAGAGGGGTTCCATGGAACGTCATGGAACAGAACTTTTTTTTTCCATTAAAGGCACTATCAGTGATTTGCTAAATCATAAAATCAAAAAATTTCTTCAAAAATCAGATTTTGCATGTCTTACCAGTACAGGTACCCTAACCTACCCTGCAAATGATAAGGCCCCAGAGCACCAATAGCACCGAATCCTATATTTAAGCCATTAAACTTTCCGAAAGCGGACACTTACTACTACGCGGAATTCAATGGAGAGTCAAAAAATCTTTGAAGCCTGCCGTTTTCCTTCCTTCTTTTCTTTCATTCCTTTTCTGGCACTTCTTCAGTTGGAAAAAATAACTTATGAAAATTATACAGACTTAACCTTTGATTTTAAGCTATTACGGCAAATTTCAAATATTTTGACTCTTTCTTTCGGGTGAATCACTGATATGTCTTTAAGTCGGTCGGGCAGGCGGGTCAGGTTTTTTTTTTTTTTGTCCATTTCGAAACAAGATTTAGCAATTTAATTTAAGTCACGTGGCCGTGTGTTTGTAGATGGAGGGGAATCATTGAACCAACATCCATTGAACGTATATGTGCCTGAGTTTTCGGGTGTTTTTTTTTTTTTTTTGCAATTTTGTTTGCTTTGTTTTCCTCGAATCCCACAATCATTGGAAATGGCTTTGGGGGTGTCAGGATTTCTTCAGCTAGTGCTGTGATCCGGGGCCGCATGTATCCCTGATACGGACGCTCCTAACAGGGGCCCGCTATTTGGGCTGGGGTCGGATTTGAAAAGTCAGGGGTTTCCACCCTAATCTTATTCGACACTGACTGCGATGTATGTCACAGTTGTGACTTCCTCTGTACACGGGACCCGCCGGCTTACTCCCCGTCCGCAGGACGTGATTCTTTTCATGATCCATTGGCCCAATTCCAAGTGAACCATGGAGGATACGGTATTCTGTATTTAAATCAATAGCTGGTATACAGATCAAATCCAAATTGTATCACCCACCGCGAATAAATCCCGCAACAGTTCCACGTACCACCACCGGGATTCTAACGCCGGAATTTTTGATAGTAAATTTGCGCCAGAGGCACCAATGTGCACCCTAACCGCTAGGCCACGCGCTCCCACAATTTTGCGATTACAGGTAATTATTATTTATGGTGGGTGCCTTTTTTTCAAGGTAAATTGGTATAAATTGATGGGTGGTAAAAATTGACAAAAATAGGTATAGTGACCGGCCTGAACTGTGACAAGTCAAGTAGGAACATAAATACGTACTGTATAACGATTTTGGTGAGGTATCCCCCGGGATAAACAGTGGGGAGCAGTGAACGTCGTATGAATACGTCGTATGATATCAACATGCAAAATTCTGTGTGTGGATGTGACATATTGTCCGTTCACTTTTACACACATTTTAAAGTGGATCTTAAACTCCAGTCTTATTTCTTGTTTAACAAAGAATATTGTCAATTGATAATTATATGTCCTAAGATTATGGGACTCAAACATTGCTGTTATTGCTCACTCGAATTTTTGATTTACAGCAAAATGGATGCGGATCACTCATTTGCCGTTCACTTATTTTGTCACATCCACCATATTTTTAAGTGTAGAATGTGGGGTGTACAAATGAAATATTCCACGTGTAATATCATTTTTGAAATACAATTGGAAGAGCTTTATAATGGTACCCTACACATTAGGGATCATAGATCTTTATGGGCTGGGAAATCAATTTTAATTTGTTCCGATTCACCTCTTTTGGACATATCACATCCATCACAATCCAAAAACACTGTTCTTGTCATTGCTCAATATAAATATGCATTATTGTAGCCAAATTTTCATGTTATTTTGTTAGGGCTATTGGTGTCCACAAAAATCACAATGAGTATGTGTCCTAAATATTATGCTCTTTACATTAATGCCAGACCACTAACAATGTGTCCGTTCACACACCCATTCACAAGAAAACATCCACCAAAAAAGGGAATAGATTTTTGTTTTGATAAAACACCTATTCTAACTCATCAACTAAACTTGTTGATTGGCTTTTTCACTATTTTTATGGGTTGATATGTTATAAATGTCATTTTGAATGTTGCTTGATGTATTTCAGAACGCATTTTTTCCATTTTTAATTTTTCATAAACACTGTCCTTTTTAAGCTATCTCAGTAATGCATGGGCCCCCTTATGAAACATAATTTGAAGCAAAGTAGTCCAGTAAACTTATAGATGAACCTAGAACAAATTTCAACAGGGGACAACAGAAGTTTTTTTGGTTTCATCTTGTTTGTAGACCCCGACTGAACATCATAATAAATCCAAATCTGCCAAAATCGGACATCGGGAAGTGGGCTAATTAGCATAAAATCCACATGGCCACAAAGACATCTCATTTTTCAAGCCCTGTATCTCTTAAAGGGTTGGTTTTAGAGACACCATAAAATTATTATTACGTAGATATGAACTATGATATTACCAAAGAATCGTATCAGCTGGTTAAAAACACATTATGAACGTACCTGTGCCGTCATCATGCAAGTTTGACGTCATTTACGTCATAAGAGTGACAAAAGAACGCATGACGTAACTATGATTTTGGTTGTGAATACTTATAGTATGACGTAAACGTGCTATAAAACAACAACATCAGCAACACAACAACAACAATAATAATAAGTGATAATGATAACAAAAGCCATGGTTTATATTGGCACCAAAATAACCTAAATACAATCTCAAGAGTGCAGCTGCCCCATTATCATTGCTGCCATCAAGTAAATTCGCATTCCATCCGTCATCGCTTAATCAGGCTCAATTGTGAACCCGCTACAAAAGCCGTTGTATCATCGAATATGTCGACAAAAAAACGGAAAACAATAAAAAAAATACAGAAAAACATTTATATGAGATTTGTACCTCTGGTATTTCACCTCCTCTCAGCATGCAGCGTAAGTTTTATATGGCCATAGTGTCCTTGAATTGGGGCCTGCTCTACTGAGGGTGGTGGGCTGTTATATTCCAAGTAAGCACACCACTCATTTTAAAGTTATTTAGCTTTAAGTTGGTACCAAATTTGTCTTGATCAACTTTAATAGTAAAATTAGAGACTATTGAGTAAACGAAGGTGGGAGAGTGGAGCAATTGGGGACACGAGATTGGGACACAGTGACCATGTGCAGGTCTTGGGGAGAATATTGAGCTTCAGCTCTTATTGTTTTTTCTTTCTCTAACAATCATAATTATTTGAATTCTATATCTGATTAAACCTAATTAACTGCCTTTTAATTAGAGACCATAAATATTGTTGTGGGACTCTAAAGAAAATGTAATAAAATAATTGATTAATTAACAAGTTGGGATTGAGTATACAATGGGACACGATAAACCTACAATATGAGAAAACAATGTTTATTCAACCCATTATGTTTCTTAATACCATTCAATAAGATAACAACTTAAAACTAATGAATTGCAGATTGCACTTCAGTTCAATGCCTAATTAAAATAGACCTAACATTTTAAGGAAGCTCATTAATTAATTAGACATGCTGGGATGCAGAGGAAATGGGACACAGTACGTTGCAAATTTTTTAGGTGAAAATTGGTTCTGTTTTTTACTCAGTAAAAGACACTTTTGAATCTGTCCTGTTTTTAATTATATCTTCTACACTTACATATTTAAATATTCATTAAAATTACCAAAATGAATGTTCTTGATTAAATATTAATTAAATTATTCTTAATTAATCAAGTGAAGAACCAGAGTGGAGGAATAAGAACAAGCTGCTATATCGAAAAAATGAGACATGTAAGCTCCTACCGTACTGCAAATTAGATTAATTTTAGACGTATGATTATCAGAAAAATAAATTCAATCCTTACATGAAGAAATGTTTACTTTTAAAGAATGGTTAGATTAAACATGGTGTTATTCTCTTTAATCCATATGACTTGTTGATGCTTTAACATGTGAGCTGCCAATTTGAGCACGCGACACTGTAAATGCATACTTGTCATACAGTAAAACAATTTTCACAAGGGTTATAACCCTATTAATGTTTACATTTTATGAATGGTTATTGGATTTACTTTGCAAATACTTGATTGTGCTTCAGCAGAAGCTACTTGCAAAAATTCTTTAAGCAGTCTTAAGGACTTTATGCAATATATGCATATTTTAAATGCCATTTCGTTACCAGTTGCTCCCAAAATCATAAGAGATACCACTTTTTGTCTACTTTTTCATGGATATTTTTATCAGTAACTGCTTAAGACCTAGCCCTACTGCAATTTTGATAACATATTCCGAAAGATTGGACAATTTTCTTTCAGAAAATGTTTACTTTCCATATGCTAGTATGTATAGTTTGGAAGTTATAAAGGTTTAAGCTAAAAATGATGCGTGGTACTTAAAATTTGCAGACTACACCTTAAAATCACTTTACAACACACTAGTTCTCCCATACATTAGCTACTGTAACATCATCTGGGCCTCCAACTATCATTCAAGACTCACCAAACTAAACATCACACAGAAATGGGCCATTCGCACTCACACTTTGCCATTATTTCACTCACTGAAAACACATTATGTTTCTTAATACCATTCAATAAGATAACAACTTAAAACTAATGAATTGCAGATTGCACTTCAGTTCAATGCCTAATTAAAATAGACCTAATTAAAATAGAGCACCTTAATCAACTTCAAACAGCGCTCTTTATGTTTGACTATCACAACAATCGTTTACCTCCGAACTTCAGCAATTACTTTACCACAAACAGACAAATCCACAGCTATAACACCAGACAAGCCGACAAACTTCATCTTCCCCTCCCAAAATCTTCCAAAAAAAAAAAAAAAAAAAAAACTTTGGAATGATCTTCCAGAATCCATCACAACAATTACAAACAAAAATACTTTTAAAGCTCAACTGAAAAAAACATTTCATCAACCAGTACAATTCTTAATAATTACTCCCCAAGTCCTTTTTTCTCTCCTCACTTTATTCTTCATCTCATTTCTATCTCTACTCCTGACTCTTTTCTTCAACTTTTCCTCTCCTACCTCTGCCTCCTCAATATGCAATAGTATTCCATACCTCAGCAAGACATGTTGAAAAGTCTGTCCTTGTCCAATTCCTGTATCGTGTATTCCTGTTAAGTGTTTGTTTAGCATTAGATATATTGGGGTTTTTTTGTTATATATATTTACCTATGTAATATTTTAGATCATTCCTTACCTGTGTCTTTATTGTAATATCGTGTATATTTTACTTTTATGGTTTACAGGGCCAGCAATAACTATAAGCCCTTTCGGGTTGTCCATTACTGGTCCTGGCATATCATATCCCTCACCTGTTCATCTTAGCACAGTTTACAATTGATACTTCATGTATTATTTTTTAATATACTGTATTATTCATTTCTGTCAAGTACGATATGTTATGCTGAATAAATTGAATCTTGAAATTGAATCTTGAATCTTTTTCATATGCTAGTATGTATAGTTTGGAAGTTATAAAGGTTTAAGCTAAAAATGATGCGTGGTACTTGAAATTTGCAGACGAAACGCACTGAACAAGCCCCACTTCAAGACGCATGGCCATATTGATGTTTAATCTTGGTTCAGTAGCCTAGCCTAGCCTACAAATTTATTTTGTTGCAAAGTCTTAGAATCTTCACAACGTTTTCATAATTATTTTATGCACAACTGTCATAAAATGTTGAAAAAGGTGACGCTACATTACAGAGCCGGAACAGGTGATGAATTCACCATAGGTCTAAGCTAAACTTTGCGGCACTGTTGTCGACAGTGTCGATGTCGGTCGTTCGCTTTTGTTGAGTTTGTCGACAATGAAAATGCTTGCCGATACCAGCCCTACTTAGATCGTAATATTTTCAAGAACAGCTCCCAAATAGCGCTTGGGTTGACAAAGCAATTGGGATTCCTGCTTTGTTCCACTACAGTTCATTTCACTGAATGAATATTTCCTTTATAGTGTTTCTCATGTGCTTAT
>JAMKCH010052831.1:0-10441 GCA_023653785.1 Ophioderma brevispina
TTGCATTGTAACACACAGGGACTGAAGCATTCTAAAATTGTATGATTATGGTGTGTTGGCAAGGTTTAAAACCATTCTGGGGTAGACCACACTTGCATCAGATAGGATTCAAATGACAAAGTAATTGAACTGGACGAACAACGTAAACGTTTATTGCGTTGGCCCGTTTCTTTCATTCGATCTCTTTTTAGTGCGAGGAAGAAATCAAAGATTTCTGGGTATTTGTCCCCTATTTTGAGTACTGGACGAAGTCCAAACTCTGCCCATAATTCTACCATTCAATGGAATCTATATATACCCACATAAGAATTTGCGATATTTCATAAATGTATGAGGCATTTTGTAAATTTACTCCTAAGTGACTATTGACCTCCAATACTCAAATTCCCAAGGGGCACCAAGGGGGCCCCGGTGGATTCTTAAACAGACACCCTGCTCCAGTTATTTTACGTTCTGTTTGTAGTAGGGCTCCCATGAAAGAGTATCAGGGGGTCAAACAATTGAAACTGGTTCAAATTTTTTGAATATATTCCAAATTGTTGCTAAAGTGTGCAAATCATAATTATGTCCATTCCTAATATATTATGGACATTGTAGTTAAAACCGTTATGTGAAGCTGAAATGTTGAGTTCAACTGTAACTTTTACAGGGTCAAATACTTAAAATTCATTTTAATTTATCTGTAATATTAATTTCAGTGGATTGGTCTTATATTGCTTATAACGTTATCACGATGAAATAAGGAATAAATAGACCATCTTCATCTTTGAGTAAATCTTCCTCATGAAATTATCTCAATCTTTTTTTTTTTACTTTTTTTATCTTCTCCCATTTTCTCTCTTTCTCTCCTTCCTCACAGTCCGCTTCATTCTGTACCTCTTAAAGGTTCTGCATCAGAGCGATTTCGAAAGATATTTTTTTGTGGAATAATGAAAAATAGTCACCCTTGAACTAAAGATAGTAACCCTAAAATGCACAATTCCGAAAATTTGAGATGAATCGGATTTTGTTTTGATGCAGTAAACATTATGTGTAGTAATACGTCCCAATAGGATACGTGTATAACAAAAATTCCGGATCGGAATTTTATAACAAAGTTGTGAATTTTTCTATCTGAAGGAATTCGATTAGACTTAGCAATTGCACACAGTGAGTATTATCTGGAAAGCATTATGTACATGCAAAAACACGATTTTTTGGGAAATTGAGGGCGGCCCTCCTCAGGAAATCTGCGGTCGGCCTTTTAATTCTTTAGCTCTCTCCTTTTCCTCGTATTTACGCACAATGCTTATATACTGAGAAGATACCATGCTACTAAGCAACAGTCAACTACAGCTCAAGCAAGTTCAAACACTGATCCATGATCAATATTTCAAACCACAGGCGAAAACACAAAAGCAACTTTCAAAACACACATTTTCCAACGACACACGCACGCACACACACAAACACAATAAATATTCACATATCAACCTTGGACGAACCTAAACAAATGATATCCTGCACCACACCGCACCGGCCAAAAAGGGCAAATACAGGCGCATGATATTGTGTAACTAAATTGAAAACTACCAGCCCGAAATTGAGTTTTTCTGACACCGGTTGACAGTCATTAACGGGCTTTAATTGGATTGGACAATTCGCCATTCAACAGTTTCAGGCACTTCCTTACGGTGCTCAACCGTGCTGTATAGAAATTAGTAGAAGGAATTATTTGATCAAAATTCTCAGCATGCACATTTTAAGAGGGCAATCGATACTTATAGTGTGTTCACTATATAATGAAATACGATTTTGATAAAAGCACCCAGACAAATAGGGACGGCCAAGGTCATAATGCAACCCTGTGTAAAGTAGTAGCTATAGTGGATTTTGCCACACAACTGACAAAATGTGTACAATTTAAGTGGCAAAAAAATGTGGTTAATATTCCCCTTAGTTACAAAGAACGGGGTAGAATGTGTAAATCCATGAATCGGGGCAACAATTTACTTGGAAATCTTCGATACTGACTGCCCACAATAAGGGATACATCTCTTTCAATAATTGCATTAATTTTGACAAATTTTTCAAATCAATCCAGAATTGATTTAATGAGCCATGCGCCTTGTTACAATAACAGAAATTGACCAATAACCTTTTAAAGAGGTTAAAGGCTCTGAAAACAATATTGGGCATTTTTCACCAGTAATATGTGAAATATACAACATTTTCACTTGTTTTAATTCGTTTTTCAGCTATCCTACATAGGATAACATGCAAAATAAAAAAATTTGTGTGTTGTCTTCTCATTTTTTTTTTTGGGGGGGGGTTGCTCAAAGGTGCGAAAATGTTGAACTGATGTAGCACGAATATTCATGTTTTACAGTTATGCTAAAAATTTATTCTAACACTACCTAACCCTATTTTTCTCTAAAGTTACTATATCAATACAAACATGGTTAGGCTTGCCTAGAGAAATTGTTCATTTTCCAATTTTCAAAACCTAAAAAACATTTCTTAAACAATCAATGTACAACTTGTTATACTTATACAGGTTGTAAAAATATCAAAATATTTGGTCATTGATCATCGTTATAATCTTTTATATCAAACAACTTAGAAACATGTTGCTGATACCTTTAAAACGCGTTTTCAGGCACAGTATGATAGTCATCTCTAGCCAATGTTTTCGCATTTTTTTTCGCACTTTAGATATGGTAAGGAATTTCTTGGACGTTGTTTGACTGCCTTACACTGAACTGCATATTGTATGTATTAATGATCTCGAAAAAATGACTCAAAATACATGATAAAATATGTCCATTTTTGCACAGTTTTGCATAAGCCGCCGGATAGTTGACATTTAATAAATTTCTTCTTCCGTTACAAGATTGCAATCAATTAAAATCGTTAAACGTTCCAAGCCCGCCGCAATCGCGGCACAGTCAAACCCCCCTGCGCCTAAAACAATAGTAGCCCGTGGTCCGACGTGAATCCAGTTGTGCGATATTAAATACACATAGATTGTCATCTATAACTATACTGGTATTTCAATTCGTAGAAGAAGGGTAGGGAGGTATCCAAACTACACCTCCAAATTGTTAGGCACAAATTCCGACTATTCAAATATTATGCTGTTCAATATAGCTCATTTATTAGCCTTCATTCATTTCACTGCAACCCTGCACCTTCGTTATTGTATTTTTATACTCAAGAAATAACTGGGTTGGACATATCTTCCCATTGTCAGAGGTCAGGTGGGAGGTGAAACTACATCTCAGTATGATTAACGGCAGTGTGTAATATATTTGATAAATCAAGCGCTGTGTCCCTTGTGTGTTCTTTGCGGATGTGGTTCCCACTGTAGCAGCGAAGAACATTATGCCAAAAGTCTTATAGTTTCTCCTTGGTGAAAACAGTCGCCGAACCTCGCTCACGCAGACCACTGTTTAATCGCGAACAAAGTGATTAATTCCTTTGTTTAAATTCATTTTGGCTCATCTAGTAGAAGTACGGAAACGCTACCAACAGTTCAACATCAGGCCTAAACACTTCGATCCGCAAGGCCACTACGGCCCACAGATAATTGAATGAATCTGATTTTAAATTTTCCTTTGAATTCGAAAGAAAATAAAAACGGGTCTGTGTTCTGCATGATGTAATGGGCAAGGTCAAGTTCAATTCGTGAAAAGTAAACCATGAACATGGAAATATAAGAAGGCCAATTAGAAGACGATGCGATTCGCTCAACAATGCTAATACCAGCCAGACGTTGTATCGCTCGTGTTTTACATTGCAGTATTGTTTTTGGTCTAGACTAGGATGGATTGTTGATGGTCAAGTATCTCTCGTCTTGTTCTGACATATGTCTGACCAACGGAGGGTAGCCTTTCAGAAGGTATCAAGCATAATTTAAATTTAAATTTTTTCTCTCTAGTGAGAAACACTAATGGGATACACGACAGTCAACTTCAAGCCAGAGTACACTCCAAATTCCAAAAAGACCCAACTAGTAAACAGGGTGAGTGAATCTGATTTAATTAATTTTCGCAATTAGAAAAGGAAAATTCGATAGATAAACTGGATTGAGCAAGGGATTTGTTGAGCGACAGCCGAGGAGAGGCAACGAGACCCTCGGTTTCCAAACCACTGGCTACAAACCGAGTGTAAAAGTATTAAGGTCTATCTACAACACAAGGCATCGATTCAGTTGATTATTCACGCAACAGTAGTTTCAAGCTTTATTCTGTTGTCGGTTCATGGCAGTTGGACTATGATTCCGGCGGAACTCTATTTACTTTCACACCGGCTATTTTGACCAATGCTTCTTGAATGGTACAAGGTTAACCTATAATAATAATAATAATATAGTAATAATAATAATAATAAACCATCCAGTGTTGCATAAAGATCTTTCTTTCCCCTTGTGTTAATTATGTTAGGACAAAAGACCGGAATGCTAAAAGTTACCTGTGCTTTATATAGACAAAAGACTGAAATGCTAACAGTTAACTGTACTTTATGTAGACAAAACACTGGAATACTAACAGTACCTGTGCTTTATGTAGACAAAATACTGGAATGCTAACAGTAGCTTGTGATCAAATATGAGAGTGGTCGCCCACTTTTGGTCGGTGAATTTGAATAGTGAGGATAACAAATAAGGTCTTGATTAACCGGGTGTTGTAAGAAACTGAGTGTCCCATGGAAGTGTCCTAGCTACCATAGAAATGTACGGAATAAACAGTGACCTTGTAGACGGCCATTTGGGTACAATGCGGATGGAAACCAAAATGGATGCGCACAGCACTCAATGGGAGCACACCATAGACAGATGCGTGGTTGGACACTCAGTCACACGACACTGTATTATATGACACCTGTATTCACAAACCTGTATTTGCAAAAACGGGGTGTTTGGCACTGCGATGTTCTGGTTTTGTAGAAGTGGGTCACATTATTACGGAACAAACTGCGACGGTATGGTGAATGGACATCATCCGAGGATGTGAAGAATACAATACGTGCACCTGCTTTACCGAACATTTTCAGATATTTTACAGGTGATGCATTTTGCAGTCTCTGCAGCTTGGGTTGTTCTGGAGGAACAGGTCTGGCCAAGTTAAAAGGAAATAGTCACATTCTGAATTTGGAACATTGGTATGGATGGAAGGCTTAAGTAACGTAGATTTCATATAAATCAAAATAAGTTTGAAAATTGTCCACATTGTGAGTATTTTGCCCTTTTCCCATTTTAATTTTCCGCCCAATAGCGTACTCGAAAACGATTCCGCCCAATCCACCATCGCAGGAAAATGGAGACGTCAAAGTGATGACATCAATAATTTACGTGTGTGACCATCATATCGCAAGTGTTGCCACTTCAATAATAATTTTAAACACATCGAAATGAAACAAAATATGTCATTCTGAACTTTTTTTCTAATTTTTATTACTGTATAATCCATCAATTTACAGTGTCAGCAATACAAATTCGAAGTCAACACGATGTGTTGGTATCACTTTGACGTCACGAGGAGAGCAAAAAATTGGGCGCTTTTGATAATGAAGCCGTGGCGAAAAATCCGCCCTTTTCTTCGTATGTCAAAAAAAGCAAACAAAAATTAAAAATGCTCTATTGTAATTTTACATAAAATGTATTTATATTTTTCGGGAATTCGTGATTGTATGTACATATTATTTTATTGAAGTACGTCAAATGAGCTTGACAAAATCTGACATATTTCATTTCAACCGATACAATGCGCCCTATACAAGGGAGAACCAAATGGTACGACACTAGATACTCATGACACCGGAATATGGCCGAAAACAATCGGTTGATGGAAGATGGTATTGGTTAAAACTTGTTTGATTTAAATCTTTTTTTTTCAGGTGTTGCGTTAAACCTGTCAATGTATTTTGTTTCATATAGTATTTAAAAAAAAAAATATTTTTATCATGGTTATTAAATTTTAATTGGTTTAATTAATGTATAGAAATGTTTGAATATACATAATTAAAAACTATTTTATTTAGTTGTATCTCTGCGAGAACAGAGCTGTTGATTTCATCAGTGACCCAATTAGATAAAAATCCCCAATCTACTTGTGTTCTTTTTTAATCGGAATTCGGGTGGGTAGTTTATTGAAAAACAAATATAATCTGTTTAACATGGGTCTTCTGGCATATGGGCGAAACTCAATATCGGTTCAACAACACGTAGCTACCATTAAAACATACAGGTAAAATGTAGATGTTAACATTTAATTGCCTGCAGAAGCAATAGATGCTAACTTGTTGGCACATGCACGTATTGTATTTTGTTTCTCAATAAATATAACAGTATAATAATAATCTTTCAATGGTTGGTCAAAAATTCCCGGTCTTAAACATATGATTCTTGACCTATGGATCATATCAAGTATATTATATTTGATTGGTATGTTTCACGTTCTTCAGGTTCCTATCTGTGTATCTAATATACTTTGTTTGGCTGTAAACCTTGATGCTACAAAGCTGACTATCCAACATTACTCTAACAGCTTACAGCGATCATTATCAATAATGTCGTAGTGATGACCTAATCTTTATAACACGTAAGACACTTGGTGACATCTCCCGCATTTGTATATCTTCAAAGGTATGGACAACAATTTATGGTAGGCCCCGACGGGCCTTGAGACCCGCGAAGAGCTTGTTGGCGGCCCGCGTCTGCGTCCTCCCAGGGGAAAAAAAAATAAAATGCATAAAACTCAAACTGGACCACCAAAGAACCGGTTGTCCGGCGTTCACCTGGGATGAGTGTTAATGCGGTGAATTTGCGAACCACATTGCATTTAATCGTTCTGAAGCAGATGACTGACAAGTTTTTTATAACATTATTTGGTTTCCAATAGTTGGCTGGGGCCTACCTATACCAATCATCGTCACGTGTTCGGGTGACATTTTACTAACATTTACCCTTCAATATGGCGGGGAGGCATGCTGGATAATTAGTTGCATTGCCAATTTATTCGCATTTGGTGTGCCATACTTATTGCGATTATATTTAATGGAGCCTTTTTCATAATTACAAGCATATCACTGTATAAAGCAACAAGCAATATGAGGAAACTTGAGACACAGAGTAAAGACAGTGGAAAGATTGCCAAAAATAGCGGAAAGGTAAATATAGATGTGGGGTGGGTGATGTATGAAAACGCGCTGGGCAGGAAAAAATAACATATGTGTATTTACCTCTAAAATCAAAAACTTATATGTAGTGAGAAGGGCCAATGACAAAACCTATATTGTAGCACATGCATGTTTAAATAAGACACAAAAAAAAAATGAACGCTTGCTTGAAAAAAAGTTAATTTTATACGCATATAGAGAAGGCCTTTGAATGTGCAATGGATAATATTGTTGAAGGGACCTACTATGTTTGATTCGCTATGATTTCTGCCTCAAAGTTAGGTGACTCAAACAAGCACACATTTGAGGTTTTCGTATTGGGGGCCACTTTTGCATATGAGATTTTGATATTACTTTTTGAATTATAAGGTTGAAAGTTATGTGTGTAGGTTTTCCTAGCAGCGACGATGAAAACAGTTGATAAATATGTAATTTATTATCAAATGAGAAAAACCAAACGCTTTCGAGAATGGCTATTTGTGGCACTACTTTAAACTACCCTCTCAAACAGGAATTAGACTAAAGGCAGAGATCCCTTCCCCCCCCCCCCAAAGACACGAATACATGGAATACACACCACACCAAACACCAAAAACTGAATAATATGCTGTAATGACTGCACAAGAAGGTTTCCTTTATAAAATATTTTAGATAAATATTACTCCAGATTGAAATGAAAAAATGCAAATGATTTACTGTATATCCCAAACTAAAAAACCCAATGTGACCACCAAATGGGCCATATGGGCCATTCTTCGGTTACGTTTGTGACCCAAAACGGGAAATTTTGATTTTCAACCATGATTGTTTTGCCAATATAACCAATTCTGTATACCTTTGTATAATGAAAAACCTGTAGACCAAAACCTCAACCAAAAATAATGTTTCAACTTGAGGCCAGTAGTGATTTTGTCATGAGGGGCAAAGAAAGTTCGGTCACGTTTGGAACCTCAGACAAAAAGGGATTTTGTAGTTTTTTAGAATTCAAACTTCACTGTAAAATTTCTGTGAATATTTAAGCTACAAACATTCTTGATTTATTTCAGAAAGAATTGAGTATGTGTCATTACAACAATGTTGGTAATTAAAGGTGAAACAAGCAAAATTTACTTGGTAATTAAACTAATTTATATCACAAGTACGGTCACGTGTGCGACATTGGTGGATACGTGTGTGACATCTCCAATGACTTATAACAAAAACTAAAGACCATTGTCAATGTGCACCAAAAATGAAGTTTCTAATTAAAAATCTTGTGTATTTCATTCTAAACTATTTAAAACATTTTACTTTCATTACAATGTCACAGTAAAACTGGCAGTAGAGGCATTGCTACTCCTAGTATGCCAGTCTAGTTGAATAGTGCAGTCTGCGAAAAATTTGGCAAATTCACCCCAAACCTTCAAAAGACGCATGGAAATCAAGTTTAAACAAGTTTTTTAAATAATTGTGTTTTCCGTTTTAAACTGATCTATTCATTATTTTAACTGATAATAAAAGTTAAAACTGCTTCCTTCTTCAATAAGACCATTAAATTTTATGCTACAAATACTAAAAATGGGGAGGTCGGTCACGTGTTGTGCCAGTAATTAGACACATCAATAACTTTTGAAAGAGGAAGGAAAGATCTAAACATTTATTTGGTACAAACAGAAGGTACATAATAAACTGGCTTTTGACATGAAATATGCACATACTAGAAATGGGATTCATATGAAGAGTAATAAAAAAAATTCTTTGTATTTTGATAAACGTGTGTACATCCAAAAGTTCCATTAACATTTTCTCTAAATCACTATCTATTCCTATAAATTTGTTTTTTTCAACATTAATTTGAAAATTGAAGTCCATGCAATTACTTTAGGCAGTATTTCAAACAAAAATGAAAAGCTATTTAATATAAAACAAAGAAGCAAAATGGTTTGTAAAAATCTACACTTTTTATCCCCAAAATATTAAAGCGTTCATTTATGCAAATGAGGGTGTTTGAGGTGAAAAAACATCTTGCTTAAACCTATCAGCAGGAAACTTGGAAGGATGATTAACGTGATAAGTAAAGAAATTTGCAATACCCTTAACTTCATTTTTTCAAAACAAAATGATTTTTTTTAAAAATCATTTTATGATTTATGATTCAATCAATGAAATTGAATTTTCAATCAAGTGAAATTGAATTGAATTCAAAAATTCAATTCAATTTGAATTGAATTGAATTGAAGGTTACTTTTAGGAATGGCCCATATGAGGTTTGCCACTGGGCCCACTTTTTACAATGTGGTTTTGCATTTGCCCTCTGGTAGCAATATGAGGTTTTCCCGACAGCGTAAAATTCAAAAAACAAATTGTGCAGGGATGCAGATGACTAAACCTTGATAAAGTCACTGAATCAGATTGTTGATTGTTTTAAAAGGAAGTATAATATACTTCCAAGTGTTGAAAAAGTGAAAAAATCGGACTGCAAAAATAAGCAGATATGAACAAAGTTTGTAAGACACCTCTTTTTCCTCCAGTAAGAAAGGATATTACGTTACTTTATACGATATACGGGTAATAGGCATATTGAAAGTAATGAGGTGAGCAGTTCAGTGTAATTATCCATGATAACTGTAAATTGTGGAACTGGCATAGTAAAATGTTCACACAAAAAAGCTCACCCAATTATTCCCGATGTGTAAATAAAAAGGGTTTTCAACAAGACTGTAAATATTCAGGTATAGATACAAGCTCTGGCCAATAAGGGACTAAAAACTCTAAGTTCAATCCTAAATAATGGGAGTTCTTGTTCTGCTCTGCAACAGGTGGAATTGGTGTTGGTTTTGTCATATCCGGTGGCACATGACATAAAATATATTATTGATTAGTCCGTAGTTGAAATAATCAATAAAATGTAACATTAAGTTGACAAAGACATCATGATATCAGATATTGTACATTCCACAAACAAAAGTTAATGTGTGTACACCAACTGCCAGATCTAGCGTAGTTATTTAGTCGATTTTTTTTTATTTGCAAAACATGAACGTTTATTAATTGTGGGTTTTTTACAAACAACAACAAATAATATAATCATCTTTATCCTTTGCACTCTTTTGTATTAACGTGTAAGATAACTCATTATATATATATAATATATAATATTATATATTATATATATATATTAGATTATATATTAATATATTTACCCTGAATTTTTTCCTCAGAAGTTCTAATTATGAATTTTATGCATCTAATATTGATGATAAAAGACCTTCGATGTCTCAGTAAGTGTGTGCCTGTTTTACGA
>JAMKCH010052833.1:0-16633 GCA_023653785.1 Ophioderma brevispina
CCACAGACAGTGTTTTTCCTTAAAGACACCACTCTAATTATTCCAGCAAGGCACTTTTAGCCCACATTCCAGCGCACTTTAACCATACCATCCCTCCGGGATGGCGTATTCATTCGACCTCTATGAGGAGATTCGGAGCATCCTGTTCTGCACGCATTACATGGTATTATTACGGATGCATATCCATCTATTTCCTGTGATTTCTTTTCAGTTCAAAGCACTGCCAATAATATTGATTACCACTTCTTCTTTCAAAACCACTCATAATACTGTACTTGGCATTGCATCCAAAAATCAATTATTGTATTCTATTACTGGTCAGGATGCAAGATGGAGGTCGAGAAAGCGACAGACCAAGGAAAGAAATAAAAGTTTGCCATGTTAGCGTATCGTACATGCAAGCAATAGCTACTTAATGCACTGAACATATTCAACCGCTTCCACAGATAGCACTTTTTGAAGGCATTATAGCTACAAGTACATAGGCCAATCATTTATTTGAGGTACTGGTATCTTATGGGGAGAGGGAGAGAGAGGACTTGTGCAACGGTAGATGTGGGGACATTTGCAGTGTGTGTGTATGTATGTGTATGTTTGTGTGTGTTGTGTGTGTGTGTGTGAGAGAGAGAGAGAGGGGGAGGGGGAGAGAGAACAAATCATCTTTCATGCATTTACAGTGTGCTCAAAATAATTGTTGCAGCATTGAAAGCAGTTTGATAGTGTAGAAAAGTGAGCGCCATCCACAAATCAAACTGCTTGCTAATTACATCAGCCATGTTGTAAAAAGCCAGTAGTCAAAGGAGAAAACAATCTTATTATGTGTGGAAGAGTCCAGTCTCTTTTATAGACTGCACTGTTTGCTAATGACATTACATAGGTATGGCATGCCTGTGGTTGAGGGCAAATATAATACTGTGTAAGAGTCCAATGATCTCTTCCACAGATTGCAATTGCTGTAGCATGTCAGGGGTTAATTGTAGGTAGAGAGTGATCTGACACTGGGGGTAAGCATTATGATTATTTTCATGCCTGTGCTGACACAGCTGCTAATGCATTTCCTGGCTAGGTATGGCAGCGACATCTACGAAGATTTTCTGTATTGATAAAATACACATTCTTGACAATAGAAACACCTGTCAATATATAATGTTCCTTGAAATGTTTTGATTTCACCAGTGTTAGCATTTCAAGCTTTTCCCGGGCATTTGCCCGACAAATTTAATTTGAGTTTTGTAGGCTACGGATTGCCCAACTTCCACTCATCTTTCGATGATAAAGAGCCTTAATAACATGCAACAGCAAAGGCTATCATTATCATTCTGGCACATAATTATGATCCCATTTAAGAAATGCAAGTGCAGAAGTGCAGCTAGGCCTACCAATTTGAGTGACTTGATTGCAATCAAGGTTGTTGAAAACATGACCCCAACATACACAACTTCTTATTGGGAAATGTTTGGTGCTCCCAACATGTCCCAATTAAAGACTGTCAATGATTCACTCCAAAGAGTCAAAATATTTGAAATTTGCAGGAATGGCTTAAAGGTGAATGATAAGTCTGTAGAATTATCTTAAGTTATTTTTGTAACTGAAAAATTGACAGAAAAGAAGAAAACAGAAATGTTCAGAGATATAAATCTCCATTCAGTTAAGTGTTGAAGTGTCTGTCCAGACAGTAATGACTAAAATATCCGATTCTGTCCTTATTAGGTTGCTTTTGGTCTTATTACTTGTAGGGTATGTTAGGATCGCTATACCTGTTTCAGACATGCATTAATCTGATGTGTGATGATTTTTTTTTTTAATTTTCTGATTTAGCAAATCACTGATAGTACCTTTTACTGTATCAAATTCCGAAAATAAACAACTGAATGTGGCAATAAAATATTCTCTCCCTCCCTCTCAATTTTCAGTTCCTATTGCTCTAACTGCTCAGCACTAGCAAATCTACTACTTTCTTAAAATAATCTCTTTAACCCTCTCTCTCTCTCTTTTCCCGTTCACACATCAAAATGCAAGATTTCATAATATATAAGTGGTGGTGTCATGACTATCAACAGCAACATCAGACGCTCTGAAACACAATTTTCGTCATCATGCTGCTTCACATACGAAACACTGTCACACCTTCAACAACACATAAAATTCAGTCCAATTTTATAGTCTCCCTTTCTCACCCACTTTTTTTCCACATCAGCAATAATTTTGTATGAATACAGTTGGCATATTGCAAGCTTGGTGCCAACATATTTATCGAATGAATTAGGTTATCTAAATGTGATGACAGACCCGTGAACGCAAATGCTGTAACACTAAATGCGCATAATGGTTCCTCTGTGTGTTTTAGAAACGTGTAATGCGTACCTGAATCATCAATATCGAAGGTCAAAAACCACACAACATGTAATAAAATAAACATTACTGTTATGAGATAATCTCCAGATACAAACATAACCAAATGTCATATCAGGCAACAGCTCAAAAGAAAAAAAATACTAAATAAATCTACATGACTTTCTAGAAACACTTTCTTCTTCTTCCACGGCCTGACGATAAAATGGTGAATTTGTTGCACACTGCTGGTGTCAGAAAAATTACATTATCTTTCGACAGAAACTACACTATGACGGCAAATCAATATTGTCACCTTATTTACATTTTGAATGTAGATCTTTTTTGTCCAAGCAGGCTAAACATGAAATAGAGAGATCTAGGCCAACATTCATATCCAATTATACAACAGCAACAGCATAAATGTGTAACTTAAGGCTTAATTTGGCCATAAAAGCAATGCCAACCCTGAATAAACTTGCTCCTTGAACTGTCAAATTTATGCGCTGTGGCAATACAGTTGACAATTTCAAATTGATCAGTTTTAAGTGAGGCTTCACTGGAATAGACAAGGTCTGTCATGTATGGTCATAATTATTGTCCTGGAAGTGATTGATATACAGAACAACAATGAGGTCCACCTTTTTGAACCATTGTAAATAATGCCACAATTATAAACCAATTTTAAAGTCTGATTATCAAAAGCTTTTTTTACACAGCCAACGGTGGGTTTAAGAACATCAAGATTGTCAATAACAACTTAATTATAAGAGCTTATCAGGGGAATGCCCTCAGAATACACTGGTTTTGACAAGCTTATCTAAGATTTGCCAACATCATTGAAGTTATAAAATAAACATTGCTGGAAGAACCATTAATACATTGTTGAGGTTTGCAAATTGTTCATTCAATCTCACTGGACAGTATATCGCAAAGCAGAAATGAACCCCAATAGAATGTTCATATGGTGTCGCCAGGGTATTCCGTTTATTGTTTGGTCCCAGGTGTGTGTTGGCTGTATAGTCCCCTCGTTTCCTGTTTCTTTGGTCATCTCTCTATTCCCCCACTGCTTCTCACACCCCTCTCTCAACCCACTTATTCCTGAGTCTAAAGAGCATTCTCGGTTTCTCCATCCTACATCTCTGCATGTGTCTGATGCGTCTTCTTTCTTGTCCTTGGCTTGTCATTACACGGGTCATGGTGCCGCATAAACACCCATATTTTAAAGGTTTTGGTGCACAACTTTACATTCTGATGCTTTAGGCATGGGTTCTCATAGAGAACGGCCTAACGGGCCCAATCTGGCCCACCAAAACTTGAATTTGGCCCCTCGACTTGTTCAAAATTAAAGGGCAACATAGATATCATGTTTACTGCTCAAAAGATAAAATCCGTTCATCGTCAAATTTCGGAATTGTGCATTTTAGGTTATATCTTTAGTTCTAGTTGACTATTTTTAGGGGCGCCGATGGGCGCACCTATTATAGCTTGGCTTTGGAAACCGTTAAGATGCGGGTCCGGATAATTGTAGGGATGCGGCCCGTAGCTGTGTGCCTTACTTTTCCGTTTTTGCGAGCAACCAATTACCCGACAAAACGTTCAAGATTTTATCGCTATGTCTATAGGTTCATACCCAATTACGATACATATCAAAACAAAACAACGGACCCTATGATGCAAAAAATCCTAGAAACCCCTTCGTTTCCTTTCCGGAGATAACGTTAATCCCTCCGCGTAGTACTAATATGAATATCCTTTCGCATCTGTGACACAGCCTACACACTTTCCGGACCGCCGTAGGAAACTGTAACCAAATTGGGGATTTCTACTTACATCAACTATATATGTTACTAGTCGGATGTTCCTAAATCTGGCGTGGTAAATATATGAAAATTTGCTCGAAATTAACCGATGACCTACAATTATTTTCTTCTCGCAGAGATTAATCAGAAGAATTCTCTTCCATTTTTCCTTGCAGAAATTTAAGGACTATTTTTAAATTAAAAAACGTTTTTTAAAACACTGTATCATTGTGTCCTCCACGTACCACGCCCTATTGGGTCATGTCAATCTTGACTCCGGTTGTCTTCCATTACCCTGTGACCAATTGAGCAGATTCCCATTATTAGCAAGTTCTACTTAGCGCAGCGGTTTAGGGTACTATCCTCCTGGATAATTTTCCCCCCTGTGGTCCTGGGTTCGAAATCGATCCAGAAATTTTGATTTTTTCATTGGTTTTATTCAATTTTTGTTCTTGTTTGAGCTGTTTGTTACAGGAAAGATGTTGCCGTTGTTTTGCTTTTTTCGTCTCCCTTTTCTCCTTTTTATTTCTTTTTGTAACCACCTACCCAGCTTAAAAATTGATCACGAAGTTGGGAATACGTAGGCCAAAATGAAAAATCATAATGAAACAAAATTACATAGGAAACAAAGAAAATAAATTTCAAATATATGAAATACAAATAAACATTCAAAGGAATTAACATTGACCCTTGAGTGAAAAAGGGAAACGCTATTAAATACAAGAACACCATAAGATTAAATGTTAAAGAACAATATTAACTTAACATTCTTAAAATACATAAACTAATATAATCAATTAAATAATAACACAGTTAATGAAACAAAAATAAATGAAATATACAAAAGATATAAAAAAAAACTGCCAAATTAAAAAAAACAAAAAATTTTTCTAAAATAAAAAATTACTAATAAAAATAAAAATCTTTAAAATAATAAAAGATAAGTTGATAACTAATAATAAACACCAATTACATGGAAACAAAATAAATAAATTTAAATATAAATAATCCGAACATATATTCCAAAGAATTAAACATTGAACAATGAGTGAAAAACTAGAAACCTCTAAAAACAATAACAAGAAAACACGGAAACAAACGAAGTAAAGAAAACACTTCAATTAAAATTAATTAAAATACATAAAATAATAAAAGCAGATTACATAAAACAAAATTATTAGTCCAATGGAATTGGATGTTAGTTTCCGGTTGATGTTCGAAATAAATTAGGAGTTCACTATTTTCATTATTCATTTATTTCAAATTCATATAAATGTTTACGTCATTGGTATAATATGGTGACCCTAAACCTAATTCATACTATCTAACATCAGACTTTATAACAGTTGGATACTTGTAAAATAATATTTTCCTTAAAAACTCAATTTTTCAATATACTCATGAACGGTTGACAAATTAAAATTCAGGGTGGCGTGTAACGGGAAACAAATATCCCAATTCCATTATCCCTCATAACAAAAGTTTATAACAAAAATAAAATGTGAAAAGAATAACAATGTCCCTACATGCACAAAATACACTTGATAAAATATGAAATCAAGGAGTTTTGTTCAGAAAGATGTGGCGTGGTATTAATCAACTATTAAAATAAAAAAGCAATATTACTCATAATAATAACAATAACTAGGCATAAATACTAACAACGTTAGTAAGTAAGTAAAAAGTTGAAAAAGAAATAATCAAAATACGAATACGAACAAAATTCATGAAACATAAAATCCAGCAGTTAAATGAGCAAAATATTAAAACTAAAAGTAATACCGATATTAATTGAACGAATAAAAAAAAAAAAAAAAAAAAACCCCCCAAACTACAAAAAAATACAACATATTAAAAAAAAAAAAAAAAAACAATACATAAAAAGAATCGAGAAAAATAAGTTTAACATTATAAATAAAAAATTTTACTTTTTTTAAGTTAAATTACAATAAATAAGAATTTTAACAAATATAAAAGATATAGGAAAATCTCAAAACAATCCACTCATTTTTTTTTATAAAAATAATTAAAATAGCTGTTTTTTTTTTCCAATTTTGGTGAAAATGAGAAACCCTGAATTGGATGGTTGTGTTGGTGGAAGGGGGTGATTGGCAAACGCCCTTGTATAATGTGGAACCTGGCGTTGTTGGAAAGAGAACCCCGGGGTAGTTGGGAAATGGAACTCTGGGAGGTTGAGAAGGAAATCTGGTTGAGGTTTCATGGTAATCAAATGAGGTTATTGCCATTTATATTCCTCAAGCGCTTCGCCCAAATCATTAGTCGCATTACGGAATCATTTGTAATACCAAAAAAGGACCATGGATAGTTGGGATGGGTAGTTGGTAATTGTCCATATAAATAAAAAGGATAGGTGTTGAGGTACTGTAGAAATGTGCCCTGGAGTAGTTGGAAGGAGGGACCTGGTTAGTTAGGAAAAGGGCCCACCTCTTTGTAGATGAGAAGGGGGATCTGTGTTTAGTTGGGAAGGACGCTCTGGTGACAGCTGTGAAGGCTCCCAGACAGTGTGGAAGGGTCCCTTGGATCGTTCTAATGAAGAAAAGACCTTGGGACTGTGGGCAGCTAGTAAGGGCCCTGGTATAGTCCTGCCAAAGAACCCTGTGGTCGGTAGACATACATGGACCCAAGGTGGTGACAAAGTTTAATAATGCTACAGGTTACGTGTGATAGATTCACACCACTAAACTGTTCATAACTATAGTTCTTGTATTTCACTATATATAATACTTTTTCAACACTTTTGTACTAAGGCAAGTTGCATAAAACTTCACAATTCAAATCGATATTGTTTTGTTTTTTGTTTTATTTCTTCTTCTGTTAACTGGGATTAACTTATTCAGTGGACGTTACAGATCCCTCTGTTCTTTCCATAAGGCCCAGGGTACACTTAAAATTATAACATACAAATATACTCTCATAATAAATACCAATTAAATTATAAAATTTGAACGTTAAAAATATCTTAAACTACTTTTTACCACCACAGTGAAACTGAGCAAATTCAACTGTTTTATCACAGAAGCATCATCATATAAGTGAAGAAATCATTTGAACTATAATCATTAATATCAAATAACAGCAAGCAGAAAGTAATGAAGTAGTTATTGAATAATAAGTCAAATTCTCCTATGATTACGACAATATAATAGTAATTCATTCAAATCTTCACAAGAGTAAAACATGAGTAAATTGCAAGACATAATAACTTAACAAATTGTATAATACAAGATAAACTTTGTTATGGTACCAGCCCAACGAGACTCTAAAAACATATTAAAACAACCCTAACCTGAGTAACAAATGCAAGAACAAAATTGAATTAAGATAGAATTTCAGCACAATATATGTTTACATTATGACACCTAAAATGTAGAATAAAATCAAATACATTTATACTGAACAACACTTTGTCAATGGTACCGATTTTTAAAACTGGACAACTCTCTGGAAGCGGACATTTTATGTTTGTAGTAATTGAATTCCCAACTTTGCCCCCCCCCCCCGAAATAGAAAGAACGTCTACCTGATTCAGTTCTGGGTTTTGAAAGTAGGCAATATTTCCCTGAGAACTACCCGAGAGTCTTGTGCGATGCCATTATTTTATCCAGTAAAATAAGATTGAAGTGCATCTGGGACAAACCTGTGTCTATCTAAACCGTTTCTTTCTTACATACGTATTTTCCCAACCACTAGAACACCAAACCCAAACAAGGCTCAGTCCTTGGGGCGCCCCTTTCCTTTTTATAAAGGATTTATTTTTCACTATTACCCAAAAAATGATATTTTGTTTGTCGAAATCTCTGAGTCCAGACTTTAAAGATGGTCAGTGAAGTATTTTCAACTGAGCATTAATAAGGAATGGTAATTTTTCACAGCCCACTTTGGCCATTTGGGCTTAATATGGTGTTGTAACAGATTTTAAATAAAGTAGATCGTTCCCAATCAGTAAGAATGTTAAATTGTAATTTTGGACTTAAGAAGTTTAAGTCCCATGACTGGCCCAAATTTAGACAAGGCCATTATAGTGGTAATGTTTCTGGTGTCAACCTTAAAACCCTCCATGTTTAACCCCCGAGGTTCTACTTGCCTATTCTTACAGTATCTTTAATTGATTCACTACATGATATAGTGTGTAACATCTGAAACAGGTAAAAAATAATCTTAAACTACTTATCTTACCACCAAAGTGAAAAACCTGAGCAAATAATGTATTTCACACAGGAAGCATATACTTATAAAGTGCAGAAATCATTGTAACTATCAATCCATTCATATAAATACAGCAAGCAGAAAGTAATGAGTAGTGTATTGCAATACTAATTAAAATTCTCGCATTATTTACGAACATAAATAGTACTTCATTCATACTTGACAAGAGTAAAACATGAGTAAATTGGCAAGAATAATAACATAACAATTTATAAAATACAAGATAAACTTTGTAGGGTTAACCAGCCCAAGAGAGACTTAAAAACATATTAAAACCACCCTAACATAGTAAAAATGAGAACAAATTGAATTAAAAGCATAGATGTTCGACAACTATAATGTCAACATATGTACATAATATGTAGAAGAAAACAAAATAACAGTATCTAAACAACACTTTTCAAGTGGTACCCGATTTCTTTACAACTGGACCACTCTCTGGAAGCGGACTTTTATGTTTGTAGTAATTGGATTCCCAGCGTTGCACCCCCCCCCCCGAAATTAAAGAAAGAAACGTCTACCTGATTCGTTCTGGGTTTGAAAGTAAGGGCAATATTTCCCTGAGAACTACCCCGCCGAGTCTTGGGACATGCCAGTATTTTATAAACAGTAAACATAAGATTGAGTAATGCTCTGGGACAAGACCTGTGTCTACCGTTTCTTTCTTACATAAGTATTTCCCACCACATAGAAAACCCAACAAGACTCACTCCTTGGGGGGCGCCCCTTTCCCTTTTTTAAAGGATTTTTTTGTTCATGATTACAACAAAAAATGATATTTCGAAAATCTCTGAGTCAAGACTTTAAGAATTGTCAGTAAGTATTTTCAACTGGCATTACATATAGGATGTATTCAAAGCCCACTTTGGAATGCTAATATGGTGTTGTAACAGATTTGTAGATAAAATAGATCGGTCCCAATCAGTAGAGAGTTGGTTCCATTTTAAGTTGGACTTAGAAGTTGAAAGTCCTGACGTTGGTCCCAACTAGACCAAGGCCTTTAGTGGTATGTTTCTGTTCTGGGTGTCAACATTAAAACACCATGTTAAACCCCCTGATGTCTATAACTCTGCCTTTCTTTACATTATCTTTAATTGATTCACTACATGATATAGTGTGGATATAACATCGAGTACCAACCAAGTACAACCTTCTTTAGATACTGTACAAACTTAGAGGTTCTCTTACAAGTTTTTGATTGGCTAAATATATAATTAACACAATGGATTACCAATAAAATTGGCATGACCTCAGAGGGATTAAAACAGAGGTCCAACAAGACAAAATTCAAGCTTTACGAATGAACGAATGTTACTTATCATTAACATTTCTTGAAACATGTTTTAGGAATTGACTATCTGATTTCACTAATACTTAATATTAAATTTCACTGAGGTCATGCTTTTTTTACAGTTGGCACCTAAAAAGGGTGAGATTTGTTGCATTCTATTCCAAACTTTTTTTACAATGCTTGTAGTTTGTGTAATTTATATGAGACCAGAGCTTGTGTTGGTATTAGTTTTTTCCTTGGACATTGGCCTTCCAATTTCTTCTGAAGCAAAAAAGATGATTTTATTTTGTACTATTGCTGTAACTTGTTAACGTAAACTCAGGGGTGGATCATGTTGCGGAGGATCCATGTGGCGGAGAGCACAATGCTACAAATGGATGCTACGGACAAACAAGCAGATTTAGGATTTCAATATATCATAGAGGCAGGTCAAGGTTGTGAAGCCTCTTACTTCAAGTAAACCTAAAATATAGAAAACAACCAATGTTTTGCGACAATCTGAAACAGCGCCCTCGTGCTCCATTTGATCAAAACTGGCAATTTTCAACGCAACGCTTTGAATCTCTTCAACTTCAAATTGGATTGCTTTGCTGATTTTACATCTAGTAAACACATCTCAATCATGCAAATATGTCTAAATTCAAGTACCAGATATATGGAGAATCGAAGAAATCTAGCAATTAATTTTTTGACCACCCTGTATCTGTTTAATGGAAGTATTGTCCGATAAAAGTTGTATATGGCTTGGTGGGCAATTTTGTTAATTATATTAAACCAGTGCCAAAATATTGTATCCTCACTTCATGTTTAGGGGGTGACAACAGCCTAAACTGAATACCTCTTCTTACCTCTCTTACTTATTTGCTTGTTACAACCAAAACAAACAACACAACCAACAAACACCAAAACCCTGTATAATTTATGAGTCACCCTTGTATGATGAAGCCAATTGTATTGTTTTCTGAAATCTGCAGAGTAATATGCCTCAGAATATAGTAACTTATATAGGGGTAAATGTACAGTTTAAACATTATAGCATCAAACCTGTAAAATCATGTATTTTTGCCTAAAATGCACATTCCAACGCAACTTGGGTCCCAACTTAAAAACATGACCTAAGGCAAGTGTCTTCCACCGTCGTGTCCACATGGAGGCTGAACTCTGTAGTGTCAACAAGAGTCTAGTGGGATTTTTATCCCTCTAAAACTTGGGGGTGACGTTCAAACTCCGGTAACCCCCGGAGTGTTGGGATTGTCATACCGTGTGGACAGTTTTGGGGATAGTTGGCTGAGGTGACCATCACAGTCAATCTTTGTTGGACAATTCCTATGTTTGAAATATCCTGGTGTGAAAAAAAAAACAAAAAACAACCGTCTATAACGTAGTCCGACAACTGGAGTGAAGTAAAATAATGGATTCAAATTTCCCCTCCAGAGTTCAAACCCTTGGGAGTTTGGTTGCCACGTGAACATGGCTTCTGATTGCTACATACAGCTGAGGGATTAATCCACCTAGCACCTGTCAATCAATATCTTTAAACTGTTAAGCTGTCAAAAGCATGCCAAATGCCCAATGGCGGCAGTGATGTCACTGCTATCTGCTAGCAATGATACAATAGATAAATATATTTTTTTTTCTGTAATTTTCACACTGTTAATCAACAGTGAAGAGAGTGTATTAGGGGCCTCATTCCATATTTTTAAATACTTTTCTTGGCTGGACTCCTTGAATAAACACAATTTGTAAAGTCAAAACATATCAAAGAAACTCTACTTTTTTGCATTCTATCACCTCTTCTTCTTCCGAGATACAAATGACCATTCCCACTTGCTTTTTAGCTAATCGTATGCTGGCAAGCCGTTGTTTTCTGTAACCAAACAAACAAAACACTTTTTCTTTGGTTAATTATGTAAATGATTTAAACTCCCTAACAGTTTCTTTTGCATTTCACTATCAATGGACTATTTCCATTTGAAAAACAGGTGGTGTCCAGATATTTCCAAATCAATAATCCAATGTCTTGCAGCAAATGATATGTATTTAACCACACACAAAATCGTTAAAAGGAACCAAAACAGCTATTTAAAAGTAAACAGTCCTTCTCCTATAGGAGGTAATTGCATACAATTTTAATACCACCCACTGTAAGTTTGTTTTCACAATAAGATCTGGGCCGAAGTCTAGTATATAATACTGTTGAGTTACTTTGCATTTAAAAAAAAGTGTGATTTTTCCATTTAATGCTAAGCAAGTACAATATTAGACCCAATGTGAGTTCAGTTCCCATTGTGAGCCATATAGTATGTGCATTTGTGTGGCAATCCGATCTCCAAAACTTTGGTTTCCTCCTGCAATCTAAATTGACTTCTTTCCATTATCTTTCATGTCATTCTGTATTTACTTATGGTGGGATAGCAGCCCAAGGCACCCACTAGCATGGCCCCCCTGTCACTTCGGAGCCTTCCATGCATTATAAGAATACTATTATTTTTTATTATTCATGAAACATGTTTTTGACCTATAGCAATTGCTGGTTGAAACATCTAATTGTAACCACAAATTCCAAAAAATCTGCTGTTATCGCTAGTCGGCAGGTCAGCCGAGTACATTATTCACTGTAAAAATTGTTGGGCAGGTTCTTTTCACATGAGCTTGCACAAATACAATAGACAAATGACCTTGTTATTGCCACATTCCCTGCGGTTCAAATCCATGAAAATCAGGTCCCTGTTATAACACAGAATTCAATCCTGTGATGCCAGTCAGTTTTAAGGTTTTACATTGTCTGAGGTCTTCGCTTTTGTAAAAGAGATAGAGCAATACATATGCAGAGTTTTTTGTAGCAGACAATTAATGATTTGGGTTGCCTTAAAAATTGGTTGGGATTTCTGCAATTTTGGATAATACGCTTTGTCAAACTAAATTTCATCACAATCCTTGGTTTTTAAACCCCCAATCACTCTCAAATCATATAAGACCAACTTAGGCATGTAGTTGATATTCCACATTATTTTGGTTATTTTAGGCCTCAAATCAAGTCCAGAGCTTCTTTCAGAGTTATGGAGATCACAGCAATTTTATTGCTTTCTCATATGTAAGAAAATAACACATTTTGGAGTGTCCTCCCAACTAAACACAAATGTTTAGTTCTGTAAAAAATACCCCCCCCCCAACCCACAAAATATTCTGTCGCACATAGCATATTCTGGAAAATTGCATTCTCATTATATTCCAGTATCATTTCAACAGAAGTTACGTTACATTTCACACCCATCAAATTTATTTGTGAGCAGAGCCCTTGAGGGGTAATCCACAACTCTGTTTTGATTTCATGGATTAGAGACAGAACCTTTGCAATATTGCCAATTTAAAATTAGGTTAATAGCATTCAACACAAATGATTTGCTTTTCATATTATGGAGTTTTCACATCTTTCTTGCAAGTTGTAACTCATCAAGTTTTCATGTGTGTGCATTCCATTTATTTGCAATACTTGATCAAAATTTAAGATCGATTTAGGAAAATTTGATAGAATATCACCTTAATGTCACCAGGTTATCAGCTTTGGTGAAAAACATTTTATTTTGTTATAATTTCCAAGTTGTAGATATGTATCAGATTGGTTTAAATTCAATATGGTTTCAAATTGATTGTATTTGAAGAACAATTTTTACTCCTTTGAGTGCAAGCCAAGAAAAATTAGTACTAAGTAACTCATTCAGATATATTTGACCTCATAATAAAGCTTTGAGTGATACTGTAATAAAGTATTTTTGTATTGAAAAATATGTTTATGGTCTTCCGAAGACCCAGCCAATCCTTAGAGTAATTGAAGGAATATGATATTTTGTGAAAATGAGCCTGTATTTTATGGTATAATTCCCTGTACCATTTCAAAAGTTATGATCGTAATCAGAAAATGCATATTTACCACTGACACCTTATTAATTTCTTGCATTGAATTAAAACCCAAGTGCTTCTCAAAACTCGTCTACTCAAAGAGAAAAAGTAAAATAACAATAATATACAGATAATAGAAAAACTCAAACATTTGTTTCCAAGTCTTATTTCATATCATGCAACTGAACCGCCAAAATGCAAATGCTTTCCGCAAACTGACTCCCAAACACCTCCAGGGAACGATACCGGGCTCCGTTTTACCTGTCGGTGTTGTTTCCTTGCATAAGAGTGTAAATTATTGATATTGCTGGTGCAACCTACCCTAGTAAACCTTATATGTGTAGTCAAGTTTTCAGGCTACCAAAATAACCAAAATTACACCCAGTCAAATGGCAACTGTTAAAAAGTGTGCATAATGGCATATGAATTTTAATTAAAGGAATCTTAAGTATATTGACCTGATGGACGTGGAAAAATGAACATGGTCTAATAACATTTATACTACTAAGCCTGATGATTCTGTGGTTTTTTTTTTTTAGATATAACATTTTTTGGTCGGGCTTAGAACTTGAGTGAACTGCCGAGTGACAAGGGAATATGGAGATTTTACTATGGATCCCAATTTCACGTTCGACTATCCCCCAGTATCCAAAACAAGGTCGCTAGTCAAAAGTTTCACCAAAAAAAAAATCCGCAATTTTTCTTGATGTGGGCACTCCATCATATTAAAAGGTGCATTTCATGAATTCAGCACCTTCCAAGAATGCCATTTTGTTTTGGTTCATTAGATATCCAAAAGGAAAGGATATTCTCATTTTCGTTGATTTGAGAGTTGTGCATTTTGATGTTATGATCAAAGTGTTGTTCCAGTGTCTCATTGGCTACCGGTGTAATTACAACAAATACAAAATAGGAATTTTCCCAGGAGTAGATCAAACATGCTAAAAGCTTAGGCACACATAATATACTTAAGCCAACAGTTCAGACGATATAAAAATCCAACTTTTTGAGACCGTTGGCGGGGGATGCGGCTGGAATCACCAAATGCCCCTTTAAGTTGGCATGAAAGTGACTAGTGTAAATTTGAAATATCCAATTATCATGTCAGCTATATTTTTTTTTTGGACCACCCAATTAACATTATATTTACTTTTGTAAATGCATGAGTTTTGCCATGATCAAGAAGGCAGTTGCAACTATATATCTCAGGACCATCAAGAAACCTAATATTCAAGCGTGCAGCCGCATGATTACTGATTTCTCGATTTCTTTCTTTATTTCTTCTTTTCTTTCTTTACTTTCTTTGTAACTGCTTCAAAATTAATAGTGCCAAACAGCCGGGCCGATATTACCAAAATTGCCAGAAGAACACTGCCCCAGTTACACAGGGGTTAAATATTTGACCTTTGACCTCTCTAGGGGTCCATATAGGTCAACAAACTAAAATTCTTTTGAGGCCTACTTCTTCTACAGATTAGGTGCGCTACGTACGAACATTCCACATGGTCCATCGCCTTTTCAATGGTGTATAAGCTTGTACACAGAATTATATCGGAACTCAGTAACATTCAAAATGGCGGCATTATCTACTTAATATGCAAAATTGCTATCTCTCAAAATCGATACAACCTGGATAGGTGATGTCTGCAGCAAAGTTGCGGATAATTCGAGACGAATCACGTGACAGAAATATTGGCCATAGTGATCAACGTGTCAATTGATATGCAGGATAGCTAATTAATATGCAAAAACGTATCAACTCATTACCAAACGTAGATATTTATGTCAAAATTTGTATTCACAAGAACCACTGGAAAAGGCTTTATTACTTATGTGGACATTTTGGGATCAAAAGGTCAAAATGGGTCACCTAGGGTCACCTCATAAAAGAATCTTATTTGACCTAAATAGCTATGTCATCTTGTAGGCCTCAATTAAGTAAAAAAGAGTCCCCAGTTGGGGAAACCATCGCTTTTGAGCCATCGTTAAGTGGTCAAAGGTCAAAATACACAAAATATAAAGTTCTTATATTGCTAGAATACCTATGTCATCTTGTCAGGGCTCAAGTTCCCACTCAACGACAGATGAAATATAGTCGACATGGTATGTGTGTGCCCAACTGCCCATCTTGGAAAACTTGATATTGATGATATAACCACTGTCATTTTGCAGTCTTTTTGGGTGTCTACCTTCACATACCTACTGTCATAGTATCCTGGAGTCGTCGAGTTTTTATATTATGTTACTTAGATTAATTGATCAGAGTTTCTATGCTAATTTTATAGTTTAACTCACTTCAAAGTGTAAATGAAATCCCTAAATCATTCTAACGATTCCTTGGGACCTGTACAATAGATTGTGGGGTCAGGTCCCAATTGCAGTGCAAGTAGTCACCACATGATATACCCGTGCTTTCTAAGCAACACTCGATGCCTATGTTTCTAATCTGTCGTGTCCAAAACCTACACATTCACAATGGTTAATTCAGAATTTGTGAGCCCTGTGGCCATACCACATCTTAAGGTATGTACACTCGTTTATCATATTCTTTTTGCCATGCCTTTGCTCAACAATCAAGACATTTTATGGACTAGTAACCTTTAATTCTGGTGGAACTGTTTCCAAATAAATGAATTTAATTTGTTTTCCAGTCTTTAAAAATACTGGGTTTGGTATTTTTTTGTTTTTTTATCATTTTGCTTCTAGACATCACTTTTGCAAAACCCAAATTTGGACGATGACGACAGTGGCATGGTGGCGGCGACGGCATTAGGATGAAACCAAAATTCATCCTAATGTTAAAATTCTATGAATATGAAAGGGGTATTCGTGATTCACAACCTTATCCCCCGACTTACCTAAAAAATAATTGAAATTTTTCTATCATCTGACCGGGGGCTACCTTAGTAATCCATGTGTACCTAATATTAAATGCAAATTTGGCCAATAATCTTTAAGAAATAGCAATTTTGTATTTTTCATGTCTGTAAACGGGAAGAAATTAAAGCCCACAGTGGCCTATTGGGCCGTGGGAAACAGCAATTGCTCATAACACAAAACCGCAAGATCGGAATCAATCATA